>CAUYQV010128921.1:0-11938 GCA_963574575.1 Galagoides demidoff | reverse complement strand
CCTCCCTCTCCCCATCCACCCCCCTCAACTCCTTTTGTCTTTATTTTTGTTTTTTTGAAATCGTTGTAAATGAGACGAGTTCTAGATTTGCTTCTCAGTTTGGTCATTATTGGTGTACAGAAATCATATAGATTTTTTTTTTTGGTGACAGAGTCTTACTTTGTGGCCCTTAGCAGAGTGCTATGATGTCACAGCTCACGTCAACCTCAAACTCTTGGGCTCAAGGGATCCTTTGCCTCAGTCTGCCAACTAGCTGCCTGCCACAATGGCCAGCTATTTTTTAGAGATGGGCATCTTGCCCTGGCTCAGCCTGGTCTTGAAATGGTGAGCTCAGGCAATCCACCCACCTCAGCCTCCCAAAGTGCTGAGATTAAGAAATCTTATAGGTTTTTGAGTAGTGATTTTGTATTCTGAAATTTTACTGCATTCATTAGTCAAATCTAGGAATTTTTGGAGGATTCCTTAGGATTTTCCAGGTGTAAGACGATATCATTAGCTATATTTTTAAATGTCATTTCTCATTGAGCCACTAAACTTCATTGTTGATGGTCATTAGGTGGCATTCTTCTTAAGTTATAATGCTGATTGTTTTAATAATTACTAATGTCTCACTAGATTTCTGTTTCTCTTCTTCAACCAGGAACATATTTTTTGAGTTAAGCTCTGTGTTAAGCATTGAATGTTTATTGTTAAAGTTTCCCCATTTCTGGTATTTTGTTATAGCAGCCCAAGCTAGGACACCTGGCAACTAACTTTGCATAAATATGCAGAAGTCATATTCACTCTTTCTAGAGGTAAGGTTTACAGAGCTAGCATGCAATTCTCCATGGTTCCTTTGAGTTTACAGGAAGCAGAACTGTATTTTTATACGGCTATGAAATCAAAGCATGCTAGAATGCTCAGCCACTCAATGAAAGATAAGTGAAATAGAGAGGAGAGTAATATGGGAGGGGTGCTTTCTTGTGCCTATTTTCTGGATCCAGTGAAGATTAATTAAAACACTACCATGTGCTGTGGCATTAAGTGGCACCAGAGTGAATAAGGTCACACCATGGGACAATGGTCTTTTGATAAAGAAGAAATAAACATTATCTATATGGATCCACTAATCTCTTAATATTGTTATTTAAGCATCAATTAACCTAATTTGACTAATACAATAGTAAACGTTTAACTAGTGCATTTTTAATTAATGTGACTCAATAGTGATTTCCATTTTTTTTTTAAGAACCTCAAGCTCTCCCCCTGGGTAGAGTGCCATGGCATCACAGCCCATAGCAACCTCCAACTCCTGGGCTCAAGTGAGTCTCCTGCCTCAGACTCCCAAGTAGCTGGGACCACAGGTGCCCACCACAATGCCCGGCTATTTTTTGGTTGCAGCCATCATTGTTGTTTTGGTGGGCCCGGGCTAGATTCGAACCCACCACCTTAGGTGTATGTGACTGGTGCCTTAGCCACTTGAGCCACAGGCACCAAGCTGTGATTTCCATTTTTAAGATCTAAACAGATCGCATAGGTGGTCGGGTTAGAAAAAATGTAATTTACACATTAAAACTAAGAAAAATTCAAACTCGGTGTAGAAAACAATTAGAAATACAGAGTAACACAAGAGGAATGAAAGCACATATAATCCCATTGTCAGAAGTAATTATTTAAATTGTGCTTGTACATTCTTTTCACATATACAAATATGGTATATATACACATATATAGACGTATACACACATTTAACTAATAAGATATTTTAGCAATAAAAGGTGTTCAAAAGAACTAGGACAAATGTTAAGAATTGAATTAGGATAGTGAGATTAGAGATCAAAACAATTAAAAGATATTTATAAAGTAAAATAAAAAAGCTCAGATGTTGTGGTTGAGAAATAACAGCTACATACGACTACAAGTGTGATATTAACTCATGGAAGGATCATGCCTTCAACTGAGACAGATAATAAAAAAGAAACTTGCCAGATAGGTCAATGTCAATAGCCCAGAAACATTGCTTTTGAAAATTGTTATTATTATAAGTAGAACCCTTAAAATCACTTCAGTACTTTTTCATTCTATCTCCTAATATTAATATTTTATACCTCCCAAACCAAAAATTTATATTTATTTTTCCAAAATGCAAGATGACAATTTTTAAAAATGTAATGGCAATATGGTCTCATTAGTTTTCTACAACCAACATATAATTGGTAGATAATGTTTCCTATAGCTCTTTTGAAAGAATTCTAAACTCATTGAGTTTCTCTTTCCTGCCAGATGCTCCAGCACTTGAATATCTTGCACAGTTCATAAAAAAAATGTTATTTTGTATCTGCAACTGTGTGAAATGTATCACTTCTGGAACTTTAAGTTCCTTGTACATACCATTATTCCTACAAAGATTTTGAGATGTTTTTATTACTAAATCACCACCTATTATTCTATCTTGAAACAAACACATCTCTACAACATGATATTTACTTTCTAGCCACCAATTTAATTTGCCAACACCACAGTTCTGTAAACTTTTTCACTAATAAAAAAAGTCAATGATATTTTTATTTGCTTTCCTATAAAATCAAGATGGCCTTTGAATAATAATTCATATTTAGTCAAAATAATCAAAATTTTGGGAAAAAGGAAAACATTTCCCTTGGTTTATCAGTCTAATTTACCAATAAATTGAATTTGAATTGTATCAAGTTAATGTCAAAAGACTGATAAAATACAGGCCATGCCTCACTTCCCCTCCAAAATGCACAGCATTATTCTTGTTAGCAAAAGCTCAGTTTAAAACCGCCATTGTCTTAGGAGTTCTGCTGTATTAAAGGCCCTAATTATAAAGGAGTAGCAAACTTCCAGAAATGGCATTAAGCATGCTTTTGTTCTTCAAAGTACAAATAATTTAGAGTCATTGTGACCCACACTGAAGATCAAATCAAAATATCTCTTTTTAAAAGAGAGCATATTGTTTTAAAGTTTGAATAGAAAGATAGTTGAAATACATTCAGTTGGCTAAAATTAAATCCCCTCTTCAAAAATCATGCAAACTATGCTTTGTCTTAGTACCTTCACAGTGTCAATAAAGCAGAGATAGATACTTTTATAAGCTGAATATTTAGTGCCACAAAATTTATACGTGGAAAACTAATACCCAAGGTGGTGTTTTATGAGAAGCCCTTGGGAATTAACAGTAATGGGATTAGTATCCCTATAAATGAGTGATCAAAGTGCTCCCAGCCCCTTCAACAGCAGGAGGACATGACACAGGTACAGAAAGATAAAAAGTAAAAAGACAGCTGTCTGTGGACCCTCATCAAGAAATGAGCTGTCTGGCACCTTGATCTCACAGGCTCCAGAACTGTGAGAAATGAATTTCTGTTATTTTTAAGCCACATAGTCTATGGCATTCTGTCATAGCAATCCAAATAAACTAAGACTGAAATTGGTACCCAGGAGTGAGGGTGCTGCCATGTCAAATACCTAAAAATGTGGAAGCAGCTTTGGAACTGAAAGAATTTCAAGGTGCATGATGGAAAAAGCCTAGTTTGTTACTAACAGATCATTAAGTGTGATTCTGGGAAGGGCTTAGAAAGAAGAGAACTGCAGAGAAAGCCTTAATCTTCTTGGACAATATACAAGTAATCCTCAACTAAGTGTTGGTAGAATTGTGAACGGTAAAATCTGTTCTATTGAGGTCTGACATGGAAATGTAGAATGCGTTATTGGACCCTGGAGGGAAAGTTACTCTTACTAAAAAGTGGCAAAGATCGTGGGTGGGCTGTTTTCCTGCTCTAGTGTTTTGCAGAAGATATAGCTTGTGAATGGTGAAGCTGGATGTTTGGCTGAGGAAATCTTTTAGTAAACTGTTAAAGGAGCAACTTGGCTCCTCTTGACTGCATGTAATAAAATTCAAGTCAAGAGAAATAACTTAAATATAGAATTGTTAAGGAAAAAGTAACCAGCACTTTAACCTTTGGAAAAATCTCAGTCTACCTCTTTCTAAAGAACAAAAAAGACCTTTTGGTAAAGATTTCTAGGCATATGGCCAAGATTCTTTAGTAAGTAGACTAGTTAGCCAACTTGGCAGAAGCCATGGGCTATTATTCAAGATAATGAAGGAATAATTCCAAAGGCAATTCAGACACCATTAGGGGTACCAATCCCAACATAGGCTCAGACTGCATAGAAGGATTCCAAAGGGTATGATCTCTACCTTCAGGTAGGTCAGGACCTTCCAGTTCAATGTTTCAAAGGTGGGACTCCCAGGAAGAGCTAGGGGATCATAGCTTCCCCTATGTAAATTTTAAAAGATATGGATTCCCAGCAGAGCTGGGAACCCAACTCAGAAGAGCTCCAACTATGAGACTTAGCACAGGATAGCAATGGGGAACTGGCAGAGAGCTGCTGTGGGCTTGTCCCTCCTAGCATAGTGCTGACATTGCCACCCCCATGGGTCTGGAAGGCAGACCATTGAGCCAAAGTATTATTCTCAAACCTTAAGCTGTATTGGAATTGACCTTATTAGGAACGTGCTTCCCTTTCTTCTTGCCTATTTATTCTGATTGGAATGGCAATGGATCTTCCATGCCTGTCTCTCCATTATATTTTGATAGCAAACAAATTTTGTTTCATAGTTTCGAGTTTCACAGCCAGAGGGGAATTTGCCTGGGGATAGATTTTACATTGGGTCTCAGCCATATTTGATTTAAATGATATTTACATGAGATGCTCGACTTCAGATTTTTGAGGTGATGACAGAACAAGTTAAAACTTTTGAGGCTGTTGGAACAGAATTAATGTATTTTTCGTGTGAGAAAGATGGACTGTTGAGGCCCAGGATACAATGATGTAGAATAAATGTTTATGTTTCCCTCAAATTCATACGTTGAAATCTAACCCTGAATGTGACATTTGTAGGTAGGTCCTCTGGGAGGTGATTAGTAGAGTGAGGGTAGAGTCCTGCTAAATGGGATTAGTGCTCATATAAAGAGGCCTTCCATGAGGTCTCTTGCCCCTGGACCATGTAAGGACACAGCAGATAGGCAACGACCCAGAAACTAGGAAGCAGGCCCTCACCAGACACTGAATTTGCAGGGTCTTAATCATGGACTTTCCAGTCTCTAGAACTGTGAGAAATCCATTTCTCTTCCTATGATATACTTACCCTGCACGGTATTATGTTATAGCAGCCAAAGTAAGACAGATACACATTTCTATTCTTTTCATATATTGCTTCAGCATTTCGTGCCTCTGTCATTGGTAAACAACCATCAGTTGCTTTGTTTAAAGCTGTTTGGAAATATGCTTCTTTATGTTAACTATATTTTTTAATAATATTGTTCACAAAACATGTCTTTACAGTTCCTGTTGCATTTTCAAGGAAGACTATCTTTCTTATAACTTTTCCACTTTGTCAGACTCACTTTCCCTGTCTGACTTTGCACTCTTCAAATTTCTCTTCTACAAATTTCTCTTCTATTTGTAATCTGTCTACAAATATACACTAATGCTTAGAACTGTCCCTGGAGGCAAATTCTCATACAAAAACAAATTTTGTGATGCCATGGCCGGGGCTCTCTTCTCCTAAGGAATAGGCTATTAGTTCTTAACACTTTACTGAGTGTTATGCATATGTTTTCCTCTAGTAAAGCTTTGGATTCTATTTCTTCAAGTATATTTATTTGCTTTAATTTTTCTGATGCTGACCTTGACATCTGGCCTTTCTTCTTCTCTTTGCTGAGCCTTCTGCTCAGTTCTACTCTGCACTCTCTCTCGTGAGTGCTGGATTGGTTCCTCACACCCTGGTTTCAAGTTTGTCCCCTTAATCACTTTATCAGCCAGTCAGCAAATATTCTCTCTCAAAGCCACTCAAAAAAAAAAAAAAAAGAAAAAATTCTTGTATTTTTCAACTTGTTTAAAAGAGAGGACATAGTAGAGAGGGCTTTATGAGTTGAAGAATAATGTTTGTCAACCTCATGTTCAGTAATATGCACATCTGCTTTGGAAATACTGATGGCTGTGACTCAGCTTTTATACTTACACATTAATATGTGCCCCAGAATCAGTGCCTGGCTTCAGCTGTTGTGCATCAGTAATCTTCCCTCTGGTCACCATGTCCTTTGAGTAAACTGCATTTTTGGCTCCTGCTTATCGCGCCATGTCTTTCCGATGTTTGCTCACGGCCCGCCTTCCTCTGGATCCCAGTGCTTTCTACCATCTCTCTGTTTTAGCTTCGACTGTCCTGCTGAGTAATCAAACAAATCACTGGACCCCATGGTCCTGACGATCAGCTCAGTAAAAGAAAAAAACAAATAACAGCTGCTGAAATTGTGAACCTTCCTTCCTGGCTGTCAAATTTAGTGAAAACAGATGCTTCAAGGAGTCGTTTGTAATTCAAGCAGGCACAGAGGAGAAAAAGAAGCCACTTATTTGCTGAAACTAGAGAAGTTTGGCTAAGTCAACTCAGCTTCCCTGTTACACGTTGGCTGAAAGAAACAGGGCATCCATATTGTCTTGTAAGTGCCCAGCAATACCTCTCTAAAATAAGATTGTCACTTACTCTAACAATGCCCAAAATGATGTCCATGAAAAATGTATAGTCTAGAAGAAAAAAGATTCACAGTTGTAAGTGTTTTAAAAGGTTAATTATTCCTCCAGAGAGGTAAAGTATATCTATTTCTACATGCCTTGGCAAGAACCAGAATGCCAAACCACCGGAACACACACTCGGCCAGTTATTGAGAGACATCAGGTCTGGTTAAGTAACTTTCCATAAATCATTTATACCCATAGATCTTACATTTTCTTAATGGTGAAATGAAAGACATTGAGTTAGATGACATCTAAAGTTCCTGAAAACACCAAATTTCTGCCATTCAGTGAACTGAATCCCATTTTAAATATTTTATTAGCAAATTATGCCAAAATAACACGGTCATTCAAACGAGGCCAGAACTTGACAATAAGTTTTATTTATAGAAAATGTCATTGAATTTATCAAAATGTTGTCTATGCCCAGTTTTTAGTAAGAGATCTTTAGCATAACACCTGTTCTGTCTTTAGTTACTCTTATAGCTAACTGGCTAACTCCGTCTGTCATCCTATTACTAGTACAGGAGGACAAAAACAGTAAAAACCAAAAAAAAGTAAGATATCAACTCCCTGGTTGGTCTCAGAGAAACAGATGCCTGTATTTGCAGCATATTTGTGTCTTTCTACAAATAGAGAATTACAAAGAAGCTACATGGGGCTTAGTATTTAGGAATGTAGGAAAACAGAAGGGAGTGGTTATGAGTCTGTTGGGATTTCAAGAGGAAGATGAGTGCTGAGAAATAAGCAATTTGAGACTAGGTGGACCCTAAGGAAGGAAAAAAAAAAATACCTCAAGGAGGGAGGAAGCATTAGAATGATGGAGAGTTACAGAATGGTAAATAAAGGATGAGGCTGCCTTTGAACTAGTAATAAGTTATTCTACATTTGTTTACACTTGTTGAACACTGAAAAAAGTTAAAATTCTCTCTACACTCCCCATCTTACTCAACTTCCTTACAGGTCCTTGGGAGTGGTAATATTGATATGGATGTTCATAATGAATATTTGCTGAGTTACGTCGCTAGAAATTGAAGCTTAAGTACAAGACAGTTACGTCTCCATAGAGATGTGTTCTGATAATTTTCCTGGCGATTAGCGTTTCTATAATTCTGGACTAGAAGCTCTAACTCCTTGGTAGATTGATACAATTAGATGGAGTCTTAGGTCTCCATTTCCCTAAAATAAACATCCTCCTCTATACTTCTTCCCATAAAAAAAAAACTAATAACAATTGCTAGTAATCAGGAGACTGATTGCTATAAAGAAACCTAAATGGATTTCTATGTCTTAGGGAGAAACTCATTTTTCTCACCAATTTTCCTTTCTATGCTCTCCTCGGTATTACCTATTGCACTGCTGGGTATTACGCAAAGTACGAAATAGCCGAAGAGGCAGCTTTACTTCTATCTATATAAATTTTTATGCAACATTGGCAGCTTGTTTGCTTATTTCACCAAGAATCCTCCCTGGATCACCAAGAGATTCCATTGAGAATGGGGCAAAAAGCATATAAACCAAAGCCCTTATGATAATAAATTATTTTTTCTAAAGTATCACATGTGATTGTAATAAATAGCTATTTGAAGTTGTGTGCAAGGATTCTCAATGCTGGCTAAATACCACCCCTTTATAACTTGCTGCTTTCAAAGGAAAACACAAGTGTTTCTCACATTAGCTTTTCCCTTAATTATTAAGAACTTATTTAACTCCCCTAAGAGTAGGAGACTGGCCTAATTTTTAATAGTGCAGTTGACTATAATCAACTTTAACCTCCATTGAAACTGCCATTGCAGAGATCATCAACAACCACCAATTAATTAAATCTACCAATCAATTCTCAGTTCTCTCCTTACATACTGTATTGCTACTATTTGGCAAAGCTGAACACTCTCTTGGAAACTCAGTTTTTACGTGGGGGCTTTTTCTTGCTTTCCTCTCTAATCTCCTAACATTAACATGCCCCGTAGCCCTGTCCTATCTCTTCTCTACTGACACACACTTCTTTGTTAGTGTTATTTAAGCTTATAATGCCCATTATTTGTTTTTCCATCCTAGCCCACTATTCTGAAATTCTGGCTTATTTATTCAACTTCCAAATCAGTGTTGGAACTGAATATTTAAAATCCATGTCAAATTTTGCATCAAATTTAATTTTTTCAAGCAGAATGCCCGATGCTACTACCCAAACCTGTTTTACAGGTTGTATTTCACATTTCACTTAAAACTGATTCCAACTTCTAGATGCTCAGGACAGAGAAACAAATACTCATCATGGATTCATCTCATTCCCTAACACTCCATGTCCAATCTGTCAAGAAATCCCGTAGGTTTTACATTTACTCCGTATTCATATTCTGACCCCTGGTCAGCACCTCACTCCTCTCACCTTCAGTCCAACCACATCATCTCTTCCCTGGATTACTGCAATAGTTTCTTTTTTTTTTTTAATTTTTTAATTTTATTGAATGGTGACTATGTACATTAATGCACTTCTGGGGTACAGTGTGGGGTTTTCGCATGCAATCCGAAATACTTCCATCAAACTGATCAACACAGCCTTCATGTCATTTTCTCAGTTATAGTTTTAAAACATTCTGATTCTACTCTTAGCCATTAAGAAGGATGGAGACCTTACGTCCTTCATGTTCACATGGATGGAGCTGGAGAATGTTCTTCTGAGCAAAGTATCGCAAGAATGGAGGAAAAAGTATCCAATGTACACACCTTTATTATGAAACTAATTTATACCTTTTATATGAAAGCTATAACCAATAGCCTAAGAATGTGGGGAGGGGGGAGGGAGAAGGGAGGGGGGAGGGAGAAGGGAGGGGGGAATGGGTGGAGGGAGGGGGATTGGAGGGACCATTTTTGAGGTCTATTACAGGGGTACAAGTGAAACTCTCTAAGAGTAGAATCAGAGCGTTTTAAAACTATAACTGAGAAAATGACATGAAGGCTGTGTTGATCAGTTTGATGGAAATATTTCAGATTGCATGTGAAAACCCCACACTGTACCCCAGAAGGGCATTAATGTACATAGTTACCATTCAATAAAAAAAAAAAATACCAGTAAAAAAAAAAAAAAAAAGATTAGGTAAGTTTACATTGATGGAGCTTATCTTATTTATTCTGTCTCTAAAGTCTACTGCCCTTCCTGTCTCATTAAACATTTTCTATTTTTCAGATAATTAGCATCTTTATATACTTAACCTTGATAGTTATTAGTATTCATTTGGGAATATTTGAGAACTATTCTTGTTTTCTATTAAAACAAGTCAAGTCAGATTAAATCTCATAGTCAGCTAGGAGATGGCTGAGCTATGACTTCACAAATTCGGGAAGTGATAGTCTTATTATTGTTCTTAAGTCTAATTCAAGGAAGAGAGCCTTCAATATAGGAGAGTTGTTACACATTTCTGAGACTGTAGTGTATCAAGGCAAAAAAGAAAAGAGAAATCTTAACTTTAACCATATACCTGAAACTCATCAGTGTTCTTGAAAGTATAATTGGACCAATGCAGTAGTATCATTTGTATGTGCTCCTTGCAAATGAAGATTCTGTGGTCCTTCTCAATCTATATCCACAAAGGCAATGTCTGGGAATCAAAATCTTTTATGAGCTCCTCCGTTAACATTTATGTACAATACCATTTTAGAACATTGCACTGATGTAGCTTTAAAAATTAGGAAGACAATTTAAAGGGGAAGTAAATCACCTCTTTTGACATCATTAAGGAATAAAAAAAACCCCAAATCTAATAGTAGTAATAGGAACTTTTACCACCTTAACTTAGTAAACAGAAATACCAGATTTGAGCCAATATTATTTTAGGTTATATAATATACAAAACAATCTTAAATCAATGCAATACTTGACATTCCAGAATTTATACTCAGAATCAAGGAGTTAGCATAATTTCTCTTGCTCAATATTTGAGGCTGAAAACAAATATCAACCCAGAATGTGAAGAATGAACAATGATGTTATCTTATACCGTGGGCAATTGTCTTCTCTGTGTTTATAACTAAACCATAGGCTTAGTTTAAAATGGCATCTGGGTAGTCATCCCTGAGACACTCTCTACCAACTTCTCTCTAAAATAGCTATTAAGACACAGGAAAACTCACAACATCACACAAAATTAAGACTGACAGACAGTCTATTGCTAGAAAATGGGAGGAATTTCCACTAACTATAAAGCTGATGGAACTGGATTAGGAGGGGGAAAGAAAAGGTGGCTTCATGAAAGAAAATAGACTCAAACTACTGAAAAAAGATACAAAAGACTTTGTTTTCCTGAGGTCTCTCTCTCTTTTTTTTTTTTTTTTTACCCATTTTTTTTTCTCTTTCTTATAGAGTCTGCTCCCTGTATCTATGTCCTAGGATCTTAGAGCCACCACCCCTTTTCTCTATTATTATATTAAGCCAATGCAAAACATGATTTAGGGGAATTTATATTAGCTGTTGCTTTTCAGTATAATCTCAATCATGTTCCAGATATAGGAACACAATGGAGTAGTACATGAGAATATGAAAGATTTTGAACAGACATACATTAGATCCCAGGAAGTGTAGCTCTTAGAAATAAAGCAGGATGGTTTGAGACAGAAAGTGGAAAAAATGCAGGAAGGATACATGCCCTGGATTTTTACTACTTTAATTTAGAGGGTAAGAACTCCAGAGTGTGAGATGAAAAACACCCCCTAATTCAAACAGAAAAGACCCTGGGAATTGGGCCAAGAACTGTGTACATCAATTTGCTTTTCATATATTGATCTAAGAAGATGATTAGATGTATGATCAAATGGACAGCAACAGCGGCCAAGGGCATCCTGCTGATTGGTAAACACTGTAAATAGGATAGACTTCCACTGATATAAGAAAAAAAAACCAAAAGAACATTTGTCCTATTAAAATTTAATCACTGTATAGGGAAGGGAAACTAAGACATCATTCTGATGGTTCATTTAAAGAGTATATTTAAAAAATCATTTATTAAACAAACTCATGAAAAATAGTTAAAGTATTTCAGCTTAAATGAAACACCATATACAACAAAAGGTGATGTCTATGCATACATGAGCAGCAAGTTTTGAGAGTAAATTGGATCAGATTTGAAACAAAAGGAGAATGCCCAGACAATAAAATAAGATGAGACACATAGACCAAAGGCTGAGAAGTTAAAAAGCTGATCAAGATAAGGTAGTAGATATAGTAAATGAGATTGCAAAAGCATAATTAAAATTTGCATCAGAAGCAGTGAAGATAAGAACTACTATTGTAGCAAATAAAACCATCCATGCATAGCACAAAATTGAGATGGTGTACCTGAAAACAAAGGAGAAAGTCAAAGTGAAT
>CAUYQV010128915.1:0-21976 GCA_963574575.1 Galagoides demidoff | reverse complement strand
CAAGTTCTACACAACTCTGCTGGCTGCTGTATCTTCAGCCCCAAGGCGGGTACTTCTAGTTCTTCCCTAGATGAGGTCAAAACTATCCTGCTTAATATGCTATTTCTGTAATCCAGTAATTAAGAGTTTTTTTTTTTTTTTTGAGATAAGGTCTCTCTCCCTCCCCAGGCTGCCGTGCAACAGCATCATTATAACTCATTGTAGACTCAAACTCCTGGCTTAAACAATGCTCCTGCCTTAGCCTCCCGACAGGCTAGGACTGCTGGCACCCACCATCGTGCCTAGTTTTTTTAAAAAAATTATTTATTTGTTTATTTATTTTTTACACATACATGTGTTTATTAGGTTTCCATTTTTTTGCCTCACTATAAAACAAATTTTGTAGAGATGGGGTGTTGTTATATTGCCAATGCTGGTGTCAAACTCCAGGCCTCAAGTGATCCTCCTGCCTCAGCCTCCCAAAGTTCTGGGATTACAGATGTCAGCCACCATGCCTGGCCAATGGATCTTTTAAAACATAATCTTAAAAACTCCTTCACATAGAATGTTTGTTTACATAGACGAACCTTTTAAATTCTGAGTGTGCTCAACTTCTCCCCTGGCAGGGCGCCCGAGTTTTCATCACAGGAACTAGTATTTTTCCCCTAGGAGATCATTTCAGAATCCTCAGAAATTTCAGAGTTTTGGTGCTCTTTTTTTTTTTTTTTTTTTTTAACACTGTGTACTTATTTATTTAGGTTCTGATGGAGAAGACTGAGCTAGGGACCTGGAGCGTGAAGTAAGAAATCTATTGCCTTAATTGATTAATTTATTAAACACAAGTGGAAGAGCGGCTGTGCTTAGATTTTCAGAGCGTAAGATGATAAATGAATTAGAAAGGTGGGGCCGGGACCATCCGAGGTAAACTAGAGAAGAAAAGTTCTCTTGGTGGTTCCTTACAGGGGCAAGGACCTCCTGGCGGGCTCACCTGCTACTCACGGAGCGTCCAAACGGAACCCATGGTGAGCGGCCTCTGAAATCACACAGCCTCAGCTTCCAGCCTCACACTAAGTTCCCCACTTGACCCTAGAGAGGGAGCTGATTAAGACGAGCAGGAGCAGCAGCTGGAAGCTTGTAGTGTTAAAAAACTCCCTGAGTGATTCGGATGCTCGGTCAGTGTTGGCCGGTTGCCACCTTCCTAGAAGTCTCTGAGCAGGAGACCTTTGGTGATTTAGGTGACTGATGGGATGTATTTGTTTAGTGTAAGGATTGTCCAGGCCCTGCGCTTTAGAGAGCTCAGTGTTTCACAAACACACACAAAATAAATCTATTTACTGAAAAACAGACGGGTGTTTTTGTTGCTTAGGATCTGCTGCCCAGCACTGGCCTGGTGCAGATGTAATCAAGAAACCTGAACACGTACCCTTTACAGACAACATTCCCCATGCCCTGTGGGAGCCCTGCCAGGCTAGGGCTGGGCCTGCAGGGTCGTCTCTGAGGACAGGTCCGCCTGAGCCCCCATCACGTATATGATGGCCCACCCTATGGCCCACCCTCTCCCTTCTGCCTCCCAAACCAGTGAGAGCATCTTCTAGCTATGTTTAAGTTTTCATCAAAAAGGAATGATTCATTTGAAGTTCATTCATAGAAGATCTGTTTTCCTTTTCTAAGGAGGAAACCCAGGGAGAAACTGTTTGGGATAAACACCAGCAGTTGTTGGGACTTACTTTCTATTGAACCATGAATTCCCCTGGACAGAGGCCTATGCTGAAATCCCTCGTTCTTTACACAAATAAACAAGTAAATAAGATCTTTTGGCTGGTACCTAACAAAAACAGAGGCAAATCAAGTTTAGCATGTATCTTGGAAACTCCCGGCTTTCAAACTTCAATAAGACAGGGTATCCAACTCAATTAAAGGCACTCACACAAAATCCCCGTTTTAGCCTAACAAATAACAAATAACAGGGTCTTTTGCTTTATTCTAGACCCTTTGATTGTGGTTTGGTGGTTAAGACCGAGATTAGTGAAAAAAAAGTATTACTAATCTGAAAACTTTTTTTCTTGGGAGGAAAACGCCATAAAGTATCAAAAGTCCTTAGCAATTATTTAAACAAAACCAAACAAAACAACTAGACTGAAAATGTTCTTCGGGCAAAGGGATTTGTCACGCTTGGCTCTCGTGTTTATTTCAAAAGGAATAAGAGAAAAAAGGTGGGTGTCATATCCCTACTCTGGCTGGCCGTGTGGTTTTAATTTTATTTGGATCAGCTTGGACAGAAATGTCTGAAAGCTGAGGTTGGTCAGCTTCCCAGCTTTCAAATAATGCCAAACCATAATATATGCCCAGCCTATTTGGGTTCCAAGACCAAAATCATGAAATGAAGAATACCCAGCAGGCATAACTTCCTGTCTAGTGGCACACTTCCCATGTTGAGTCTGGAAGGGCTGCTCTAATGTGACAGAGGTACAGATCAAGACCTTGGGCCAGTCTGATAGGTATTTACTGGTGTCTCAGTGTTGTTTTAATTTGCAATTTCTTGATGGATGATATAAGAGATTGAGACATCTGTATACTTCTTTGGTGAGGTATCCAGATATTTTGCCGATTAAAAAAAATTGGATTATGCTGGGTCTGGTGGCTCAGGCCTGTAATCTTAGCACTTCTTTAGGCTGAGGGGGGTAGATTGCTTGAGCTCAGGTGTTCAAGACCAGCCTGAGCAAGACTGAGAATCCATCTCTACTAAAAATAGAAAAACTTACCATTGTGGTGGACACCTGTAGTCCCAGCTACTTGGGAGATTGAAGCAGGAGGATTTTTGAGCCCAGGATTTTGAGGTTGCTGTGAGCTATGAAGATGCCACAGCACCCTACCCAGGTTGACAGAATGAGGCTGTTTCAATAAAATGATTGGATTGCTTGTTTTCTAGTTTTAACTGTTCTTTGCATAGTTTTGATACCAGTCCTTTATCAGATGTGTGTTTTGCAAAGATTTTGTCCAAATCTGCATTTTCTTTTCATTGTCTGAACTATATCTTTCATAGGGCAGAGATTTTTAACTTTAATAAAGTCCGATTTATCAACATTTCTTTGAAGGGTCTTGCTATTGGTGTATATCTGAAAAGTCATCGCCAGACTAAAGATTTTCTCCTATTTTCTTCTAGGAGTTTTATGTTTTGTGTTTCACATTTAGTTTCATGATCCAGTTTTGAGTTAGTTTTTGTGCAAAAGTGCACAAATGTATGCATCTACATTCTTTCTGTGAGTGGCCCTTATATGCCATATACTTCATAGACATTATTTTTAATCCTAATGTCTGCTTTTCAAGATTGCTGCTTTTGGCATTTTAAACTTGAAGAAATTTAAAGTATACAAAGGTTAAATATCATGCCCAATGTAATTATCTTCTAAGTGACAGAGGTGAGATTCGAATTCTAAAAACCATAGTCTTTCCACAACACTGTGCTCTATTTCAAATTGAAACAAAGGTGCTTTTGAAAAGTTTTTACAAAATTTATCTTCTGCTCTAAAAATTCATGTCCATTTCTGGGTAGAAATGGTTTTTAAATTAAATAGTTATAGGAGAGTAGGATATTGAGACCCACAACTATAACAAGAACAGAGATTGACTTGCATCATAGACAGATATATTTCCAATTGAGTAAGAGTAGACCAATGTGACACTAGAAAAAGGTCTGAATTAGGCATTGTTGCATAACAAAGATGCATCAGATTATGTCACATACCAAGATCCCAGAGGCAGAGACTGGAGTGTTATTAGAGCATTATCAGAGATATGTCCTCCCTTTTGCTTTGAGATCCATAGTTCTTAGTGGGCTGCTCTTCTGTCCTCACGCTTGTTGGCTTAAGATAGAAATATGGCTGGTAATCACCAGTACACTCTACACAGAAATAGAGGGAAGAGGATTGCACCTGTCCCATCTATTCCCAAGACAGAGACAGAGGTCCCCTCACAGATTTTCCTTTGTATCTCATTGGCTAGGGCTATGTTACATGGTTACTCCATTAGCTGTTCCAGACTCAACAGAGAAGGCTGGCAAGAGAGTAGGATATTGAGAATGGGTGTTGAATGTATCCATTCAAAAATGCTTGCCGATGGGCGGCACTTGTGGCTCAGTGAGTAGGGCTCCAGCCCTGTATACCAAAGGTGGTGGGTTTAAACCTGGCCCCTGCCAAACTGCAACAACAAAAAAAAAATAGCTGGGCTTTATGGCCGGTGCCTGTAGTCCCAGCTACTCAGAAGGCTGAGGCAGGAGAATCACCTAAGCCCAGGAGTTGGAAGTTGCTGAGAGCTGTGACATCATAGCACTCTACTGAGGGCAATAAAGTGAGACTCTGTCTCTAAAAAAATAAAAAATAAGTGCTTGCCCAAAGAAATTCTTATTATAAAAAAGCCCTCTTCACCCTACCTCGTGCCCCATCTCTTCCCAGCACAATGACTGCTTAATCTCCCCTCCAATTCTAGTTCTCCTGATCATTAAATACTTTTTTTCCTCAGGATTTTATGTATTTTACTTAGGGGATCCCTGGATCTGTCCACAGACCCTGAAGAAAGAGGCTACGTTGGTGGACTGGATACCACTACTTTGGAAAAAGTGGTCCTACCATCGGCTAACTCAAAGCCTGGCATATTCACTTAGAATGTGTGTGGTCACTGGGTCCAGTGAATTCATAAGCACTACACTGGGGTGAGAGGACACATCAAAAACAAAGAAGAGAAAAAAACATACTAAGGGAAGAGGGACCCAATTATTACACTAAATCTCAAATGTAGTTTTTCATTTCTCCGTGGTCATCCTCAACACCCAGGGGAGAACACACTGAAGGGCATTTCCTCTTCACCTGAGCTGATGGATGTGGATGTATTTTTATGTCCTCACAGGGAGTTAGGAGTACACAGTGTTTACAACATGTGGGCCATTATGTAAGTTCTGCACTAAGACTACAGGTGACCTCAGACTGGACCAGGCATGTTTTCACAGGTCAGGAGTGGTCTATGATGGGGTCATTTTAGATCCAGGGCATGGCCATTGTTTGCATATACCAACGGAAAGGAGAGCACATTAGTAGAGGAGGAATGTCATTAAATAGATCTTAAAAAACTACAGATCACAGCACATTCTTTTTCTCAAGGAGCCTACTGTCCGACGAACAAGCTGGAGGAAGAAAACTGGGGATATAAATGCTGAAGAAATACACTGTGGGGCGATCAGAAAGTCGGCAGGATTCATCAGATCCGTCTTTCAGCAAGAAGCAAGATTTTCAATTATACTGATGACTGCTTTTGGATATAGTTCAATTCAATTCCAAAGAGTTTGATTAAGAGAGAGTTAAAAATGATAGAAGGTATAAGTAGACAGACAAGAAAGGAAGCAATTGTGTGAGCTGGACAAATTCATCAGCACCCCCTCAGGGCCTGCCCTTGAAGAAGCTCTAAACAGGAAATGAATTAAAATGAAAAGCATGGCCACCGGAGGAGAAGAGCTCAAGGGGGCAGGATAGAGACAACCTGGCTCCAAGATTCTGTTGTTTCTCTAACATTCCCGGCCTGTCGTCCCGCTTTGTGGCGTGAAGGTGTTTCCCCAGCACACATGAGTGGTAAAGATGCCAAAAAGGAACCCGGCTTTAGCCATCAATCTTCACTTTCATTCATTTCCTAAAGCTACTTGTTTTTCTGCTTGACTTGATGAGAGGAGAATTTTTTTTTTTTAAATTCTGAAAGAACAGTCTGTTGAGAGATTGTAGCTAACTGAGGCTACGGAGGGACTTGCTTTACAGATGGCTGCTGGTCCGGGTGTTTCAGCTGCAAATCAGCTGAAAGTCATATGACCACAGAGGGCAATTCAGACCCTTTCACTTCATTTCAGTCAAGTCAGCATTGCCCCGTTTCTGCCTGGAGGTCCTGCTCAAATGTGGAGGCTGTGCTGGGCTCAGGGGATTATGAGGCGAAAGCAGCATGTGCGCTTGGGGTTCATGGTGGAGTCTATAGTACATAGGTCACTATGAAAGTTTTGAGACAGACTGTGCTACGGTCCATTATTTCACTTCAAAGAAACACAGTTGACAGCGTCCTCTCTGATTCACTGGTGCAAGTTTCCACTTGCTCCGCTTATCCGCGTTTCAGGGAGGTCTCCATTTGTTTCTGTCTGCTTCTTCATTTTTGTATATCTCAAAACTTTTGGAATGACCCATGTACGAGTGACTAAACAATGGGGACACAGGGGTGTACGGTGAGGGGCTCACAGCCCAGCATGGGGGTCAGAGAAGACTCGTTAGTGGGCAATAAGCATTAAGGGCTCATGAAAGGCACTTGTACACAGTCAAAACAACCAATCTCTGTTATAGGGAAATATAATGAGAATAGAAAATAACCTACATGTTGCTAAAAAAAAAAATAAATACTATGATAGGGCTAGGGGAAGATTTTGAAGAAGTTAAAGGACTTGTACACAAATAGTTTAACCAGTGAAAGCAATAAATACTCTGCAGATGGATCTCTCCCTGAGACAGTGAGGACAGCTGTGGCCGCATCACAGACGCCAGTTGTAAAGTGTTAGATGCCACGGCAGAGGCAAGGGCCCGACAGTCTCTATCAGGAAATAATATGTCTGAGAAGACACAGAATGGGGAGTATAGGAAAAATATTAAAAATATAGATGGATGTGCTGGCCCTATTGCTGTTGGTGAAAATTTCACAGGCTTGTATATAAGATGTCCCTAAAGTTGGTGACGATTGCACACCAACTTTATGGACACCCTATATTTCTTTCTTTCCTTTTTTTGATTTTTGAGACAGAGTCTCACTTCATCATTCTTGGTAGAGTGCCGTGGTGTCATAGCTCACAGCAACCTCAAACTCTTAGGCTCAAGTGATTCTCTTGCCTCAGCCTCCCAAGTGGCTAGGACTACAGGTAGCCACAACAATGCCTGGCTATTTTTAGAGATGGGGTCTCACTCTGGCTCAGGCTGATCTTGAACTCCTGAGCTCAGGCAATCCACCCATCTCTGCCTCCCAGAGTGCTGGGATTACAGGCATGAACCACTGCACTTGGCCAAGACACCCTATAATTCTATAAAAGGATATACTGTGGAAATTGGGCTTTAAGGCCTGAAGGGGAAGGGAGCACAGAAAGAGACCTCAGTCACAATAGGGACAAGGGCATCCAAGTCACGGAGGGTCGGCCTCCTCAAAGCCATCCTCGGCCCTCTTCTCCAGTTCTTCTTCCCAGTAGGCAAGCGGAACAGGCGCGGGGTCCTTCCCATACTGCCTTGTAGTCGAAGATGGCCATTTCTGGTGAATGAGGCATTAAGTAGGTTTGCAAGAGGACTTTGGGGAAAGTTATTTTGGTTTCTGATTAAAAAAACAGAACCTTAGCCTTGCCCTAGATTCCAGCTTGAGATGCTGAATTGAGGACAAAATCTTACAACCGCAAAGTAAAACCACAAGGATAAAAACACCTGAGCAGAGCATGGGTAAGGCCTAGGAGCATGACAGTTTCTGAGCCATCTACTGACTTCTGGAAGTGCCTACCTCTAGACTGCTTTAAACACTACCACTGAAAACAGGTTTTTCCACATGTGCCAGTAAAAGCATTCTTAGTTCATATGGAGGGAGTAAGGAAGATGCCAACTGGCAGAAGCAAGCTTTTCTGATCTCTACCCTTCCCTTAAAAACACACCTTCCCTCTTACCACTTGAATTAAGGTAGCTGGAAGTTCTATGACAGATATATAAACTATATGCAAATATTGTATAAGAGGCGATAACTCCTGTTTAGTTTCAATTTACGGATGCATAGACTTCAGTGAAGAAGAAAAGCATTGAGGAAAGAACTGAATAGTGAGATAAATAGATCACTGAGGCGAGTTCTAGCATGAGCATCTACTGTCTTAAGTAAGAGCAGTCTTGTTTGAGAGTGGAGGTTGAAGGACCAGATCTTTTGAGATCCACGTACACCCAGAAGTGGGAGCACCACCGCATTCTTGGTTTCCTACGTTTTGTCTCATCTTTCTGTCTGAGCTGAGCCCCAGGCTGTGTTCTGGGGGCCTCGTCTTCCTTTCCTGTCTGTCTTCCTCTGCTTTGGCCTCTTTCTCTCTCACCAATTTCTCACTCGGCAGGTGTTCAGCCGGCACCTCTGCCTGCCCCTCACAGGGTGTCCCCTGCCTGTCACTGAGCCCTGTCCCTCCAGCAGTGGCCCTCTGCTCCCTCGCCTGGGTTTTCTCAGACCCTCTCTCTTTGCCTTATTTCTGCCCTCCTCCCTTGGCTGTCCCTTCCCTCCCTCTCCTGTATCCCACCTCTATTCCTTCCTCCTTTTCTCTTTTCTTTAAACGGACAGGTAATGAACTAGAAAATTATATCTTTTGTTGAAGATACTAATGATTTGTTAAGCTGATTACTGAGCGCAGACCAAACACGGGATTGAAATTCTCACATCATCTAATTTTCATAAACCAAGATGATTTAACCTTCTCCTATTTTAAAGCCGTATGTTACCACAAAGAGAGAGAGACTTTCACTGCTGCTTCGTGGGTCTCCCCTCCCCCACCCAGCTCCTCTCTTTTTTTCCAGCCTCATCTGTCTTTGGAGAGGCGTTTTTGATCATCTAGAAGGGTGGCCAGTGGAACCCTCATCAGAATGCCAATTGAGGATGGGAGGTGATGCCCTAGACAGATTAAATTTGAATCTCAGGGACAGGGCTCAGATAGGGATATTTTTTAAAAAACTCCCCAAGTGAGTAAATCTGTAGCCAGAGTTGAGAAGCAATATTCTAAAACATGTATTCTCAATATAAAATTGTGTAAGCTAAAGTTGGGCTGGAGATAGAAGGAAACCCCAAATTGACTTGAGAATGGTAAAATAAAGTAGAAAAAAAACATATCTGCTTATGAGGGTATCAGGACTTCCCAAAAGGGTAAGAGGGGGCTGAGATGACAATGTGTGGGCGCTGCCCGCGTTCAGGGTATGCCCGAAGTTAAAATTATTTCCAAAAACCCCCGTGTGACCACAGACAGCACCGAACTTGTCATATTTATATTTAGAAACAAAGCAATAAAAACACGAAGGGATTCCATCCGAAATAATAAAATTAAAGCAAATAAGTCCTCTCTGTCCTATAAAGAAAAATAAAATTTTCTATACTATTTGTCTTGCTGAAAAGTATCCAGAAAATAAATACATTATTATTATCATTATTTGAAAACACAGTGGGTTAAGGGTAGCAATTTCTAGGGTGGGTAATTTTGCAAAGTTTTCCTAGGTAGTTTTAGTGAAACTTTTAGGAAGTTTTTGTTTCCATTTAATGATTCAAGTTTAGAGTCTCGTGGGGGGAAAGGGGAGGTGCGTATTTGTGTGTGTGTGTGTGAGAGAGAAAGGACAGACACACAGTCGGTGGAAGTCCATATTAGAACAAAATTTCTGGAAGAAGACAATTTGGCAAGACTATTCTAGAAAACACAAACTTAAAAATGTGTTTCCAGAAATTTACTCTGAGGAAATAATCGTAGAATAATGGGAAGTTATAACTATTTATAATAGCAAAAATATTAACTACAGTGTGTATAGAATAAAATAAATTAATTATAATAGATACAGTGGAATAGACAATGTATTTATTAAAAATAATGTTGCAGAACAATTTTCAGTAATAGGAAAAAAAGATTGCACATATGGTCTGCAAATAACATTATGTAACATGATGGCATGCACGATGGGGTTTCATTCTTGTTAAAAAATGTGTATTTATTAGAAAAAAGCTTAATGAGTATAAGAGTGAAACATTTACAGTTCTTCCACAGAAAGCAAAATCCTTAAAAATAGGAAGTAAATAGTGCATTAAGGTTACACGGGAAATGATTTAAAAAATGTTAAATTTTATTAAACTGTGTAATGGGACTATGGGTATTCTGATTTCTTGTTATGACTATTTTCTAAGTTTCCTGCAACTAATAAATATTATTTAAAATGAGAAAATAGATCAGAATTTATGTATAAGGACAAAGAATGAAATGAATATATAAAAAGGAAATTAATTTTTATTTAAGTGGTAAAATAATACTTTTTTCATCTTGAATGTGTCTGTTTTTTTGGGTTTTTTTTTTTTTTTTGAGACAGAGCCTCAAGATGTCACCCTGGATAGAGTGCCCTGGCATCACAGCTCACAACAACCTCCAACTCCTAGGTTCAAGCCAGTCTCCTGCCTCTGCCTCCCAAGTAGCTAGGACCACCGGTGCCCGCCTCAATGCTTCAATGCCCAGCTATTTTTTGGTTGCAGCTGTCATTGTTGTTTGGCAGCTCGGGCTAGATTCGAAGCCACCAGCTCAGGTGTATGTGGCTGGCGCCTTAGCCATTTGAGCCACAGGCGCCAAGCCATCTTTAATGTATCTTTAAATACAAAACTTGAATATCACATTTCAAATGATACAGTTGTATTCATGGAGAACTCAAAAAAATCTATAGATGATTTATTTATTTATTTATTTAGAGATAGAATCTCACTTTGTTGCCCTCCATAGGGTGCTGTGGCGTCACAGCTCACAGCAACCTCCAGCTCTTGGGCTTAGGTGATTCTCTTGCCTCAGCCTCCCAAGTATCTGGGACTACAGGCACCCACCACAGTGCCCAACTATTTTTTGTTGCAGTTTGGCCTGGGGCCAGGTTCGAACCCGCCACCCTCAGTATATGGGGTCGGCACCCTACTCACTGAGCCACAGGAGACGCCCTTATAGATGATTCATTAAACACAAAGTCTTTATATAAAATCCAATTGCATTTTTATATAGCAGGAAAGCAATTTATAAAAAGAAATCAAATTAAAAATAAAGACTGGTGGTGCCTGTTGCTTAGTGTGTATGGCGCTGGCCACATACACCAAGGCTGCCGGGTTTGAACCTAGCCTGGGCCAGCTAAAATAATAATGACAACTGCAACAACAACAACAACAAAATAGCCAGGCATTGTGGCAGGTACTGTAGTTCCAGCTACTTGGGAGGCTGAGGCAAGAAAATCTCTTAAGTTCAAGAGTTTGAGGTTGCTGTGAGCTGTGACACCATAGCACTCTACTGAGGGCAACACAGTGAGATTCTGTCTCAAAAAAAAATAAATTAATTAATCAATAAAAAAAGACAGTAGTCACAAAAGCAATTAAAAACATGAGGTACATAGAAAAACTTTTTTCAAGAGAGGAGCAAGAATATTATGGAGAAGACTATAACATTTTAATTATTGAACACAGCTTGTCTGTTTTCAGACTGGGTGGCTCTCCTGAATTCATGGAAAAAACTAAAATCAAATTCTTCTCTATTTTCTACTGTATCCCCCCAAATCAATGTTAAGAGCAATTAGAATTTAAATATGCAAAACAAAACTTAAAAACTTTTAGATGACCGTATAAGATAATAACTTTATGACCTCTAGGAGGAAAAACATCTTCCTTCCTTCCTTCTTCCCTCCCTCCCTTCCTTTTTTTTTTTTTTCTCTTCCCTTCTCTTCCCTTCCCTTTTCCTTTTCCTTTTCCTTTTCTTTTCCTTTCTTTTTGGGATAGGATGACAGAGTCTTGATCTGTTGCCTGGGCTAGAGTGCTAGTGGCATCATCATAGCTCACTGTAACCTCCACCTCCAGGGCTCAAGTGATCCTCTTCCCAGCCTCCTAAGAAGCTGGGACTACAGGCATGTGCCACCATGCCCAGCTAATATTTTCTATTTTTTGTAAAGATGGGGATCTCACTCTTGCTCCTGCTAGTCTTTTTTTTTTTTGAGACAGAGCCTCAAGCTGTCCCCCTGGGTAGAGTGCTGTGGTACCACAGCTCACAGCAACCTCCAACTCCTGGGCTCAAGTGAGTTTCCTGCCTCAGCCTCCCAAGTAGCTGGGACCACAGGCACCCGCCACAACGCCAACCTATTTTTTGTTTGCAGTCGTCATTGTTGTTTGGCAGGCCGGGTTGGATTCGAACCCGCCACATTAGGTGTATATGGCTGGCGCCTTAGCCACTTGAGCCACAGGCGCCAAGCCTCCTGCTAGTCTTAAACTCCTGGCCTCTTGCCTTGGCTTTCCAGTGTGCTAGGATTACAGGCATAAGCCACTGTACCTAGCCAGGAAAAGATTTCTCAAATAAGATCTTGCTCTTAAAAGGAAAATAATTTTAAATTTTATAATGTCAGAAGTAAGATTTTCCTCTGTGAAAATCCACTTGAAAATTTGGAGAAGATATTTGTAACGTATATCTATCAAAAAAATTAGTGATTAAATACATAAAGGCAACCTATACATTATTTTTAAAAATGAATGGCAAACAGAACAGTTTGAAAAAACAATGAAAAAATTTTTTCAAAATATATTAAAAAATAATTTACATCATTTTGTATGACTGAACATTCATATACCCTACAGTCTGCTGCAAATTTTTGTCCTGCATATATCCCCAAAGGCATGTTAGCATGCGTGTACCAGGGGACTTGGACAAGAGCATCCATTTGTTTGTAAAGGCAAAACCCAGCAACAACACAGATAAATGGGAGAATGAATAAATGAATGCGGCCTATAGCTGTGAGAATGAAGAACTACACAGTATACTTATCAACATTCATCATGTTGAATAAAAAGAGCCAGTCGCAAAGGACTATTTATAGAGAGTTCAATGTTAAGCAAAAGCAAACAGTACTAGTTAGGGATAAATGCAAACTGAACAAGGACAAGGAAGGAATGATCAGCCCAGAACAGTCCTTTTCTCAGGAAGCCAGCTTTCTAACTGGGGAGATGACTCATTCACACGCGTTAAATCGCCAGTCCCTGGAAAAGAAGAAGATGCCTAGATTGGGGACAGGTGCTTGGGACTTCAAAGGTATTCTAATGTCTGATGGTGGGTATACAGGTATGCATTTTATTTGTATGTTATTTTGTTTTGGTATTACATATTCATTTATGGTTTTTTGTTGTTGTTGTTAAAGAATAAAAACATTGAAAATTAGAGAAAATGTTAGCAGGACCAGTTTGAGTAGTCTATAGGTTTCTCTTCGGGACAGTATAGATTGGGTTTTTGAGAGATGGGTGACATTTTTAAACTTGGCTGAGCGACATTTCTGAGTCTCAGTTTGCTCATTTATCAAGTGAGGCTAATACTTAATGTATTGTTAGGACAAAATGTGATTGTATTAAAAATCCTAGCTTAGGAACTGCCATCTAGTAAATGTATATTTGTTTCGTTGTTACTAAAATATGATGCTTCACTAGGGAAGAGCTTTAAAAATAAAAATAGAAATCAAAACCAGTCTTTTGCTCTGAAATATGAGGAGGTTAATATTAAATTAGTGCTACATTATTTATAACATAACACTCCCAAGTGTGAGGAGTATGTCTTTATTTGAAGAACTCGTGACGACTGCTGTATACCATCAAACTTTCTTACAGCCCATTTTGCCTGGGGCAGTTACTCATAACTTGCATTGTGTCCGTCTCTTCAGTCTGGATTCCCAGGCATTACTATGGGTCTTCAGGCAATAGCTGTTGATATTAATCACCTCCCATCGAATGTAGACAAAGGAGAAAAGGAAGATAAAGTTCAAAGTCAGAGGGATTCAAGGCAACAGGTCTAGAGCTGACTGAGAAGTGACGCCTTAAATTACACAAGGACTGGTAGACTGGCAGAGACCCCGCTCCTCCCAGGGTCAGGGTTTTTTGTGGGCACACCATCTGGACAGACTCTGTTTGATGGTTCTATCAAGTGAATTGGTTTTACAACCCCAAAGAGGTGGATTTGAGGTAGCTTCCACTGACAAAAGTCAAACTGCTTTACAAAAAAAAAAAAAAAAAGGTTATGGTGCTAAAACTTTTGAACTAAAAGGAGAAGACAGAATTTCCTCCAATCACAAGGAACCAAGAGAAAGATCACATTTCCTGGCTGCCCACTCAACTTACCGCCCCCTCGCTGGCTCCCCTTTAGCAACAGAAAGAAATCACAGTAGTGAATTAATAGTGCTGTGAGCCAGACTTTCCTTAACCCCTGGTGATTCAGCCCCACGGCTGGAGGAGGGGTAGGTAGCAAGTTCTTTAACACTAAGCGCTCTGGACTGGCTTTCAGTATTAGACATCGGGAGTTTTTGAAAATTAACACTGGAACAAAAGTGACTATCATACTCCATGTCCCCTTCACCCGCCCTCAGTCAAAACTTTGTTTTAGGTTTCTTTGGGGCTGCTAGAAAAAAAAAAAACGAATGGGAAACACTATCTAGAAATGGAGAAATCAAATCAATACTTAAGCGTGTTGTAGCAATTATGCCACCCATGATTGATTTTACTACAAACTAAAGGAAAAATGTGTTTTACCATAAATGACGCTCCTTCAACTCTGTCCCCAGCCTCCTTCCTCTCTCTTTCCAGCCTATCTATTTAATCGCGCATGACTGCAGCAAGGTGATGCAATAGTTTCAATGTAACTGCCTTATCTAGGCCTGGAACGAGAAAACCTGTGTGATTAAGCAGGTTGTAGCTGCCCAGAGCATAGATCCTTGGGCCTAGGAATGGTGGCAAATTGCTTCCACTGAGCTTGGTAGGGGTCCCAGTGCCTTCCAATAATCCACAGGTAAGGCTCTAGGGCTCTGTTCTGATCCTCCTGCCCTAGAAATTTCTGAGATAAAGTTCCAAGAAGAAATTCAACTGCAAGTCCCCTCACCCACTTTCTGGGTTTTCAAAACCTGAAGGACTTACCTATAACAACATACAGGACCAGAGGGAAGCCCATTGATCACTAGTGATGTTGAGAGCTCTAAGATGCTCCATTGGCTATGCAACAACCATGAGATGCCCTATCTTTTTTAGTCCTCACTGCTATTGTCAGGATGATGTCTGTTGGAGATTCACTTCTAGTGGGTGAGCTTTCCACTAACAGGCAGGGTGAACTTTTCCAGACCAAACCTCACAGGGATCCCTTAGCTGAGGAGGGTGAATTGTTGCACTGACAAACAACTATATAAAAAAAAAAACTACCTGAGATGGTTGATTATCCCAGCAGAGAATGAGGGAATCTTCAAAAGGACACTCTCTGTGAAATTCATTATTATTCTCCAGCACATGAAAGAATATTCTAGAAAAGTACCCAAAGGCTGCTCACTAGCAAAGGAATAAAAAACATGGATCTGAGTTAAGACTGAAAGATATCTAGACAACTGTCCTCCTCTAAGGAGGAGAGCTTGGGCCTTGGCATCCAGAGTGGAGTGAGAAGTCATCTCACCTTCTTACCTTCTCTGGGCAACATCCTATTAGATTTGGATTTTGACATCACAAATCAATATGATCCTGTCTATGAAATCCATTTCAAAGACACTCTGTGAAAACACTTAAATATAGACCCTGGGGCCAGTCATGCTGGTTCACACCTGTAAACCTGTCACTCAGGGAGGCTGACACAGATTGCTTGAGCTCAGGAGTTTGAGACCAGCCTGAGCCAGAGTGAACCCTCTTTCTAAAACGAGCCAGAGTGAACCCCCTTTCTAAAACTAGCCAGGCGTTGTCGTGGCAGGCACCTGTAGTCCCACCTACTCAGGAGACCAAGGCAAGAGAACACTTTAGCCCATGTTTGGGGTTGCTGTGAGCTATGATGCCACAGCATTCTACCCAGGGTGAGAAAGTGAGACTGTCTGACAAAAAAAAAAAAAGTGTAGACTGTGTTTTACAGTTACAAGTATGTTCCCACTGTTAAAAAAGAAAATGGGCCTCAACTTTTTCTTAACGATGTTAACATTTACTTCAAAAAGGAAACTCTGGTATTTAACCTTTGTGCACTTGATTTTTCCACACAGCCTTCTTGGGAACTGGGGTAAAGATAGTTCTTTATGGACAGACAGTTCTTTTAATTTAATCTTGCTTTTACAAATAGGTACTATACTGAATTGTGTTGTTATTTATAATTTCTTTACAGCAGATGTTTGCAGGTTACAGAAGGTATGTTTATTTTGCTGAAAAATGTGATGAAGTCCAGTTTTAGGATGTGGGAGGTGAGTGCTGGACTGGAATATAGTTTTTTATCAAATTTATCCATCTTGGGTTGTCCTCTTTGGTCTTAATTCTTTTCAGGCAACACCTATGGCTCAAAGGAGGAGGGCAGGCCCCATATGTTGAAGGTGGCAAGTTCAAACCCAGCCATGACCAGAAACTGCAAAAAAAAAAAAAAAAAGAAAGAAAAGAAATTCTTTTCTATCTTCAAGTCAGAAAAATATTAACCTGTTCATTCTCAGGGATTTAATGTTTTTTTTTTTTGACATATAAATTTTATAATCTATCTAGAATTGACTTCTGAATGTGGTGAGAGCTAGGACTCTGAGGTAAACTTCATGTGTCATTATAATCAGTTCTCCAGCTCCACTGATGAAAGATTCCTTCCTTTCTCTGCTGTACAGCTATGACACCTATGTCACATGACAAATTTCCATGCATGCATGTGTCATATGAGGCAATACTCAACCTTACTGATGAGCAAGGAAATCCCAATCAGGACTGTGGAGAGGTAATTTTACACTCTCTTGACTAGCCTCTTTTTTCAGTTCTGCCAAAACTTTGTCTGTCCATGTGCCAGTACTAAACTGTATTATTTATACTACATTGTTATTCTAGGTTCTAGCCAGCTACCTCTTGGTATATTATTGATATATTTCTCAATACAGTTGGATTGATTTTCTAATAGTTTGTTTCCTACTTGTAGTACTTATATTGATGGCTGAGCTGAATCTATAATTTCCCTTTCTCATTCTATTCATGTCTAAAATTGGTAGCGAGGTCATAAGAATTCACAGAAGGAGATGTGGACTGTTTCTTCTTTCTCTAGGACTTGTAGAGATCATATGAGGAACTGATCTTCAGAATATATACTTTTAAAAGATCACAAAAGTAATACTCCCAGCCAAAAATTGTAAAAAAAAAAAAAAAAGAAAAAAAAGAAAAAACATCATTTTTCCTAAAAAAGAAAATGGAAATAATGTATAGCATTATCATCTACAAAGTATTGTTAAATAAATTTTGGTATATTTCTTTCTAGAACTTTTGTAAATCTCTGAACGGTATGTCCAATTTACTCTCTATCTCTCTATACAAATACACACACATACACTCACACAGAATTGGGATCACAACAGCTTATACTATTTTAGCTACTTCTTTACCACATCATTAGTACTCCCTGTGCCATTAAATTTTCTTCAATAACTGGAATTTTAGTAGGTGTGTATCAAGCAGATTGTTCAAATAAATCCATGTTAAACTCCTTTGGGGTCCCAAGTAAAATTTCTTATTTTTTTAGATGAGTGGTTAATGTTTAAAAACTCAGCACAGTAATATATCAGTACCTATTTTCATTTCCTGTTAGGCTTTTTGCACCTGCAGCCTTCATTCTTAGCTCCATCCTCATCGTGAGCCAGCTGGCCTGACCAAGACTTGAAGTACATCAAGTGCCACAACCCCACTCATAGGTACAACCTTGAATTTGGGTTGGATCCAATGCTGTTGTGCCTGGGTGGGCTCCAACACCTTTGAGCTGCGTCCTTTCTCTTCTTCCTGGCCTGCATTGAGCTTGCTCGGCTCCTATCACTGGACGGTTTGTCCTGGTTAACACTGAAATTCCCCCATGCAGGCCTGGAGCCAGGTCATGGCCTGTACTCAGCTTCTCTGGAGCCTTGGCAACGTGATTCCTTATTGTGAAATATTTATTCATGTATTCTTTTGGTCAGTAGATCAAGTCAATAAAAATATATTGATTGCTTACCTTATGCCAAGCTCCTAGGCAGGAGATGCAACTGCGTGGACTTTGACTATGGTCTGGGATATTCATTCTAGGTAGACCCTCATCATCTCCACCAAATGCCTGATTCTGAAAACCACCACTGTCTGGAACTCTTGGCTACTGATACTGTGTCAAGCTTACTATATCCCTTGTGACACAGTAACTTGAAAATACAGCTGCCTATCTTAGGTTCCAGTTCAGGTTAGTCCCCCATTAAATTGGTTTGCTTTCCCTTCTTCATGTTCCCCTTGCCAAGATCAGCCAAGATGGCAGACTTTTTAGGTGTGTCTTTCTGACCTTTACAATACTTATAGTTTACAAAAGCATCTTTATATGTATTTTCCCATTCTAGTTTTTTTTTTTTTTTTTGAGATAGGTCTTGCTCTGTCACCAGGGCCGGAGTGCAGCGGCATCATCATAGCTCACTGCAACCTCAAACCCTGGGCTTATACCATCCTCCTGCCTCAGCCTCCCCAGTAGCCAGGCCTACAGGTGGAACTCAGCTAATTTTTGTGTTCTTTTGTAGAGGTGGAGTCTTGCTATGTTGCCGAGGCTGGTCTTGAACTCCTGACCTCAAGTAAGCCTCCTGCCTTGGCCTCCCAAAGTGCTAGGATTACAGGTGTGAGCCACTAAGCCCAGCCCCTATTCTAGATTTGAATCTTAAAATAACTCTGTGAGGCAAGAGTGGAGGCTTGCCATATCAATTTCCACTTTACTGAAGAGGAAATTGGCTTTCAGAAGTCTAATGATGGATTTATGTTCATGTAGTTGATCAATGGCCTCTTTAGGACTTGAATGTAAACCTTGTCTCCTATTTCAGTGTTCATTCCACTTGATAGGGCCTGAGGAGGTTGGTTAACCTTCACTTTGAGCAGACCTTACAATTCATTTCAGGAAGCCGCTAATTTTCCAGCATAAAGGATTAATGTGTTAGACCTCCCAAGACAACACTTTAATCCCCAGATAATTACTCAAGCGGCATAAATATTAGATATTCTTCAGTTAGTAGGATAAAAAATCTGTAGGTGTAAAAGATCTTTGAGCACCCTCCCTTAAATTTCTCCTGGTCTCTTGTATGTAAGGCCACCTACACATGAGACTATGCTTCTAGCTAGGCACAGACTTATCAGGGGGAAATCTCTGTACAACATTTCTTTCCTTTAAAATTTAATTTTATATAATTTTATACTGAAACATAATAATTGCACGTATTCATGGGATACATGTGCTATTGTGTACAGGCATACAATGTATAATGATCCAGTCAGGGTAATTAGACTTTCCATCGGCTCAGACGTTCATCAGTTCTTTGTTTGGGGGAACATTTCAAATCTTCTCCTCTACCTATGTTGAAATACATATCCGTACAGTGTTTCTGCAGATCCAAGATGACTTGGCTACTTCAAAGTGGGGAAGTTACCCCAATCTGGGCAGTGTTAGCTGCCACCACCTGCACGAAGCTTTCTGAGCACTTCTTCCCGTATCAGGGCTGAAGGCCTGGAAACGCCATTTCCTAAGCTGCCTTTGTAACGGAGTGTTTGTCTAGAGTTCCCATCTGAGACAAACTCGCCGGAGATTTGGAAGGAAAAAGAAATAGAAGGGTCATTATCCTCTCGTGACCGATATAGGTAGTGGGTATAGGATAGGGTGACCAGACGTCCCGCTTTTGAACAATTTGTCCCATGTCCCACTGCATTTTAAAAAGTCCCAATTTTTGGAAAGAAGGCACGAACGGGTAGGAGAAAAGGAAGGAAATATACGGTTTTCAGCTGCCATGTGCCTATTTTGCCAGAATATGAGTTTTATATTATTTTTGTTAATTTTATAATGTTAAACTGTAATAATAACAAATAATTGTTGAGAAGTGATTATCGAGAACTGCTTATCAAAGTTTGCATTGTTGTCAGGCCCCGCCCCTTCTCCTGCCCCGCCCCCCCCATGTTGTCCCGCGTTACCAATGTTAAAATCTGGTCACCCTAGTATAGGAAGAAAGACGGTGTTATTCCTTCAGTTTCACACATTTTGAAAGCCAGTGGCAATTCTTCCAGGGCTTCCTCTTCCTTCAGAATTCTCTCCCTTATCTTAGTGTCCCATTTCCTCTATTAAATCCTTTTCCGCTTAGAATTGCTAATGCAGTGGTTGTTATTATTTTTTTTTCTAATCAAATTTTGACCAGTTGTCATGCTGTCCCCATGGCGGAATTCTGACATTCACCTTTGTTTCTTTCTCTGGATGGGAGCTCTTGAAGGCATGCCTGTGTCTTGGTTATGTTTGTATACCCAGTGCTCGCCATGTAAAAGGGACTCAACAGATGTTGTTAAAACATCAAGAATAAATTTGAGTGGGGGGGAAGGTGAGATATTTTGAAACAAGTGAAGAATAAAATATCCTGAGTAGGGAGGGAAGGAAATCTTCAAAGGGTTACTCTTTAATTCTATTTTTTTCTTTTTTTTTGAGATGGAGCCTCACTCTGTCACCCTGAGTCGCTGGAACTATAGCATATGCCACTATTTGCCTTGAACTTGCCACTTCTTGCCTCTGCCTCCTGAGTGGCTGGGACTACAGCATATGCCACTACTCTATTTTTAGTAGAAATGGGATCTTGCTCTTGCTCAGGTTAGTCTCTAGCTGCTAAGCTCAAGCAATCCTCCCAGGGTGCTAGGATTACAGGCTTAAGTCATTACGCCTGGCTGTACTCTTTAATGTTAGAATTACCTTGTGTGGGTCAACTAGCTGTTAGCATTTAAGCACTACGTTGTCTAAGAAATTCTATGCCCCCCCCCCAAAATCCTCTTTATAATAAAGTTGGACCTTCACAAGAATATTTGTACATCTTGCAAATTAGTGTTGTCATGCTTAATTAGCCTTCAAGTCGATAGTGATATGACTCCCAGTTGAGATCTATCAGTGGTGATCACCAAAGAGAACTAGCCATATGTTAAAAAACTTTTCAGGGCGGCGCCTGTATCTCAGTGGGTAGGGTGCCAGCCACATACAACAAGGCTGGCAGATTTGAACCTGGCCCAGGCCTGCTAACCAACAATGACAACAACAACAACAACAACTAAAAATAGCTGGGCATTGTGGTGGGCATCTTTGGTCCCAGCTACTTGGGAGGCTGAGACATGAGAATTGCTTAAGCCCAAGAGTTGGAGGTTGCTGTGAGCTGTGATGCCTTGGTTCTCTCTACCCAGGGTGACAGCTTGAGACTCTAAACAAACAAAACAAAGCTTTTCAGTCCATAGTTGGAGGTAGAAAGGGCTGACAGTGGGCAAAACATGAAATTTTGATCCCTCATAAACACCTTGCACTTCAAATACCATCTTAATCCATCGGACTTTGGGTTAAGCATTTTAGACACAGAAAAGTAAAACATCTCTAATTTAAGAAATTAATGACAAACAAGCTAATAATTGCAAAATAGTGACAAAAGTTGAACAGGGTTTAATGGGAGCACCTAGGAAAAGCAGCTACCAAACTCTGGGTGAAGAGTTCGTGGCATTTTTGGATTCAGTGGGAGGCAGAGAACCACAGGCCCACATCACAATGGGCCTGTGGGCCACACTAGGGGGCTTGGACTGAGTTGGAAGTCTTTTAAAGGCCATTAGGAATGAGTCCTATGGTCAGTGAAGTGCTGCTCAGAATGTAGGGACCTGGCCTTCAAGTCTTTGACCCTGAACTTCTCCGGATCTAGGGTATTCCACGGGCCCCAAGGGGAGAACATGGTTACATGGACATTTAAAAAGATGCCCCAGCTGCACTGTAGAGGATGATTTATAAAGCTTATGAGTGAAAATGAGAGGAACAGCTCCCAAGTTGTTTGGGCGGAGCAGGTGAGAAGTACTCTAGTGATGGGTCTGAGGGTTTTAGAAGAGCTGTCAGCTTCAAAAGGTTCCAAATGAACAGAATTTTAACCCTTCTTCTCCTTTTTTTTTTTGAGACAGAGTCTCAAGCTGTCACCCTGGGTAGAGTACCGTGGCATCACAGCTCACAGCAACCTCAAACTCTGAGGCTCGAGTAATTCTTTTGCCTCAGCCTCCCAAGTAGCTGGGACTACAGGCATCCACCACAACGCCTGGCTACCCATCAGCTTTCATATGAGCTCAAATATCTTCTATTGAAAAAAGACTTCCTCAGCACATACTTGAGCAAACATTAGACTTATAATAAAGTGCAAGGATAGACAGATGGAACACAATAGGGTCTAGAAACAGA
>CAUYQV010128913.1:0-25024 GCA_963574575.1 Galagoides demidoff | reverse complement strand
ATAGAACTAAAATTCATAGATTGGCAAAACCTTCTAATGTGAGCCGACTGTTGCCAATGTTTATCTCTCTGAGTGTCTTTTGTGATTGTGGGTGGAGGCTGAGAATTGGGCCTTGCCCAGATTTATCTTGGGTAAAACAAGAAGTAACATACATGAGATATTTTCCCTGTGGCATATTTACTGAAATCTTGGGTTATATGCAAGACTGAGGGACTTTGGCAGAAGATTCCAAAAGGCAGAAAAACATCTTCTAGACCATCACCAGTGAATGGAAGATGAAATATTTGAAAGGGAGGAACCTGCTTCAAACACAGGCCAACCCCTGGCTCAAGATATTTCTAAGAATTTGACCCTGAGTAGAGTGAAATGCTAATGGGTTAAGCTTAATACTCCTGAAATTGAAGTTTAATATCCAACAGAATTTCAAGGGCAATAGAAGTAGATCCAATCAGCTGTCAGTCAAAAGCTCAAGAAGAACATATGAGGCATAAACCAAAGGTAGGAGAGTCTTAATAAAAGTACAACTCAATCCTGACTGTTCCAGTCTCTAATTATACTGCTATGGATTACTCCTAACCATATTTGTATAAGAAAAGAAAGTGTGAATACATTTAGAACCTATTATTATCCATTATCTGCATACTTCATTATTCTTTTATACATATTTTCCAGTATAAAACAAAAAATGTCTATAATAGAATGTGGCAAAATGTTACTAATAATTAACAATAAAAAGTATGAGTGACTAAGTAGTGTTCAACTGTTTTAAAGTTTTTGACGAAGTGGAAAATGTATTATTCAAGGTAGTCCATAATAAATCTATTAAATAGAAGGAATATTTTCTAGACTAGCTACTTACAGTAAGCAAGCTTTATTATTCATATTTTGATAAACTGAAAAAACCATAAAAGAATTTTAAAATGGCAAAAAAAATGAAATAAAAATAATAAAAATATAGAAACAGAAGACTAATCTGTGAATTTTGTAAAAAAGAAAGAAAGAAAGAAAGAAAAGAAAACTCAATTTAGGAAATGCAGAAAAACTAAATTATTTCATGGACAAATGAAAAGACATTTTTATATTAATGGATACAAAATAAAGCATATGAAAATTATTAACCATTCATAAAATTATTTCCTTAGAATTGAAAACAATGTAACCTAAACATTTGTAACCCACATTAATCATAAATTTAAAAAATAAATAAATAAAATGCAAATTATAACCACACTAAAACACTACTACACTCCCCCAAAGTGCCTAAAATTAAAATTACCAAGAATAAGTATTCCAGAAGATATGAAATAACTGAAATTCTCATAGGTTGTTATGTGAATATAAATCTGAACAATCATATTGAAAACCTATTTGGCAAGAATGAAAGTTAAATATTTGTGTACCTAGTAAACCAGCAATTCCACACCTGGGTGTATACTCAACATTAACAAATAGTCTATCAGAAGATGCATAAAAGAATATTCAATCAGCCTTTCTTATAATATCTCCAAATTGGTAATAGATGAGTTGTTCAATAACAATAAAATAAATGATTGTATATTCAGAAAATAAAATGTCTATATTTAAATTCTAAAGTATGAACTACTGGTACCTATGAATATATCATAATGTTTAAAACCTAATGTTGAATAAAATAGTATACACAAGAGTATGTATACTGCATACTATTTTTTGAGGCTTGTTAATGGGAAAAAAAATCAATCAATGTAAATGGAGTGAGGTCAGAATGTGTTACCTTTAATTGAGGTTGCTGATAAGATAGCAACAATGAGGTTTCTGGGGCACTTGTAATATATTTTTAATCTCAGTTGTTTCTTTGTGTGTACATACCTATGTGAAAATCCATTGAGCTATATATTTAAAATACATACACTTTGTTATGTATAAAGTATACATTAATATTTAAAAGAGGAAAATGAATAAATTAATAAAGCTTGCTTGGCTTTAGAGATGCCTATGACCTAATCAACCATTCTACCAGCCATTCTGTGTTTACTTGGATTCCCAACAGTTACAACTAGGATTTTTTACACCAAAAGGTACTTACAGATTTTCATAGCAACATTAATTATATAGCTAGACACTCAAATTAGTGAAATTATCCAACAACAGTAGAATGGAAAAATAATTTATAGTTCATTGATACTACATACAGAAGAAGAAAATCTAGTGATTACAGAGAATCAGCTGCTGCATGTATGACAGTCCTATAAATCTATTTTTGAGGAAGTCAGAATAGTGTTATATTTGGGAGGAAGAAATGAAGCCTAAAAGAGGTTGCTCTTGATTATGGCTGAGTCCATGTTGAAAGGTCACTGAAATTATACATTTCTAATTTACTCACTGTTTAGTATATAACATTGGTTTAGCTTGTTGGAGCTACTCTAAAAAGGTACTGCAAACTGGGCAGCTTAAAATAAATGAAAAATAAAATGATTGTGTCATAGTTGTAAATCTAGAAGTCTGAAAACAAGGTGCAGGCAAGGTTGTTCCCTTTCAAGGGCTCCGAGGATCTGTTGCGTGGCTCTGGACCAGCTTCTGGTGGATTGCCGGCGACCACTGGTGTTCCGTGGTTTGTAGATGCATCAGTCCAATATCTCTGTATGGCATTCTCTTTGTGTCTCTTTGTATAGTCTTTTCTCTATGTATGTCTCTGTTTTCTAATTTCCCCTTTGTATAAGAATGATAGTGAGATTGGATTAGCACTTAGCCTGATGACCTCATTTTTGACTTGATTACCTTTGGTAAAGACGTTATTTCCAAATAAAGCCACATTCTAAAGTATTAGGAATTATAAATTTAACATATTCTGGGGTAAACACAATTTAATCTGTAACAAGAATATACTTTAATTAAAAATTTTCCAATACCAGTTTGAGCAAGAAAGAGACCCCCATCTCCACAAAATATAGAAAAATTATCTGGGTCTGGTGGCATGTACCTGTAGTCCCAGCCACATGGGAGGCAGAGACAGGAGGAACACGTAAGCCCCCAGGAGTATAAGGTTTCAGTGAGCTATGATGATGACACTGCATTTTACCTGGAGCAATACAACAAGACTCTGCCCCCCAAAAGAAAAGAAGACAAATCCCCAAATTACATTTAGCATAAAAAGAACTAAAATTGAAACGAAAGCCACAGAGAGTTGCAGTAAGCCTTACTGATATAATACCTATTTCGAAATTAAATGTTAGAATGAATTGAAACAGAATTGAAAATTTTGAGCTATGTGACACATTAGGGAAATTTCAACCACCTCATTTTTTTAGATGAGACATTTATTAGTCTCAGCAAGATGAAATGATTTATGTTCACACGTTTAAATAGTTAACAGGAGAATGTGGCTTAGAATTTTAGTCAAACGCCCACCCATCCCCTTCCCCAGAACAACTAAGGTCTCAAACTTTACCCACTTTTCTCAGTTACTTCTGGAATTTTTAGCAAATTATGCTTTTAATTTGTCATTTCCTTGTCCACAATTTTATAGTTTGTGTAAAGAATAGCAGATTAGGGGAATTTCATTGTAAAGATGAAAATCAGAATGACATTTGTGAAGCTCTTATTGTTGTTGCCATCTGGCATACACAAGGGTACCATAGTAAGTGGGATCTGAATGAGCTCAAAAACTCTAATAGGTTGGGAAACTTTAGGGGAATCTTTCCTTTCTAATAGAACATTTAAGAATGAATGCTGCATAGTTGGCCAATGATGGGAATCTAGATTAGCTGCCAAAACCAGGTTTTAAGTGAATTTGTAATACTCCACAGTTCTTACAAAGAGGAAATTAAAATTTTGATGAACTAAGTAAAAACCTTTCTAAGGAGGGGAGCCCTTACATAAGAAATGCACCATGATTAAAGTCTCCATCTTCCCTCCTTCCCTCCCTCCTTTCCATTCTTCTTGTTTTTTCTTTATCTTTCTGTGACATCAACCTCACAGAGATAAATTGTTAAAAGACAATAACTACAATAAATACAATAGAGTGACATAAAGTTTCTAGTCCCGTTGAATATACATCCATGTATTGCAATAATAAAAAGAAACGGCAAGCAAAGAAATCTAAGATAATACTGGAAAATGCTAATACCCATCGCGTATGTTGAAAATACATGATCTTTCCGTCAGGGAGACACCTGAGATGCTACTGATGATTCTGTTCCTGTGACTGAGCCAGCTAGGGAAAATATAGCAGATGAGGTGAAGGAAGAAAAACCATTAGCTTGGCAATGCATGATAAAAGTAATATCGTCTACATGATTAACTAGGGAATACACATAAAAATGAAAGCACTCTTGGCCATTCAGGCCAGCTTCTCTTCTCTGGAGTATGGTTAACAGAAATCTGATTCACCAGATGATAAACACTTGTCTAGAATTAATCTTCCATCAATCCAGCCATGTTTTGGAGTCTGTTCACTTGTCCTCAGGAGGAGTAGATGTTCAGTTTTGTTCTGTCTTTGATTTTGGAAATAGGTTTCTGTGCTCTGTCATGTCAAGAAGATGATATGGGACTAGTAGACAAATGACTAGGCATTTTCTCCACAGTAAATTACTTGTACTTTTACGTTCCATGATAGCCACAACAGGCAATCCTGCCTCACCCCACCCCCCAAAAAAAACAACTGTACATTTGAGGAAAGTATACATTAAAAATAAAAATTATCTTAATATGTATTACCTTGGTGGAGATTTAAACATCTGCAAAGCATATCAACACCCAGTTAAAGAGATGCAGGCTTTTGCCATGTTAAATAAAAATGACTTCTTGATGATACACTCCCAAAGTAATAATATGAATTTAACCTGCCTGTAAACATGCAAAATAATAAAATGATTTCGTATTTGATGATGATTCTTGCTTTGACTGTCCTTTAATTTCAATCACATACTAGCCTGAATTAGCTATAAATTCTTATCTGCAAGCTTTTCTGTCCTAGTCTATCTGTGTGTGAACATATGTCTATGTGATTTGTGGTATTAGTGCTTGTGCAGGTGAATATGCAATAATGACTTAGAAAATAACGAACTTGGAAATGAGAAAGTGATGTCAAGAAGATAAATCTCACTTTTTTTTTAATTTTGGGAAGTATAATTGTTTTTTATCATGCCCTACATGATAGCTTGATTGGTAAGAGGTTTGCATTATGTATCTTATTTCTGTAGATGTGTTACAGATATTTAATTTCCTTCCCGCCTCCATCTTCTTTCTATGCTGCTTCTCTGATTCTCCTGCTACTCAAAGACATGGTCTTGTTTCTTCCCTTCCTCCTGTCATTGATCTTCCGTACCTTTCTGGTAAATTTAGTGTGGATGTTTTGATAGAAAGCTCTGACATTAACTCTGGAGTTGTCTCGAAATAAAGGTTGTTTGCTTTTTCACCAGTTTTTTTTCAGGCCCTTTGAGTGTTTTCATATAGACGCTTTCCAAGAGAACCATTTGAGAACTGACAGCAATTGGTGTGTGCATCTTCATTTTTAGTATTGAAATTTTTCTAAGTTTTATCTAAGTTTATGTTTGCTTTCTTTCTTTTTTTTTTCTTTTTTTTTTTTTAAGAGACTGACTCTCACTTTGTTGCCCTTGGTAGAGTGCTGTGACATCACAGCTCACAGCAAACTCCAATTCTTGGGCTTAGGTGATTCTCTTGCCTCAGCCTCCCAGGCAGCTGGGACTAGAGGTGCACGGCACAATGCCCTGCTAATGTGTGCTTTATTATTTCCATTTCATTCCCATTCTTACTCATTAGCTTTTAGTTTTAACTCTCCTGGCAGGTCTAATTTAGAACTAAGACACAAATTCATAATAAATTTACCCAGGCCATCTCAGTATGATGGTTCAGAAGATGAGCAGGCCACGTTTGGACTTGGAGGTAAGGATCGGGAATGGCAGTAGGGAGACATATAAGATTTTTTTTTATGGGAAGAAGAATAAACAACTTCTGTGTTGTATTCAAGCCCAGAGAGTGACAAGCTTTTTCTAACTTCAGTATTCTATTTACTAAATCACAAGACTTCTATAAATTGCCAGGCTGCATAGCATAAACCAAATACCAACAGAGCAGTGACCTTTCAAATTGCTGGCACAACGGAAGCTAAGATCAGAAAGCTCAAACTTAAAGCAAACACTGATGAGAATTCTTACAGAAATGACTTCTGTGTCTGGTCAAGTTTACATAACATGACATATTATGAAGTGTATTTGGATTTTTAGGTCAAATGGCCTATAAAAGTTTAACTGCTTTTGAAAATATAAATCTGGAGATTTGTAGCATTTGGCTTTAGGGATGAGACATTTTTCTAAATTTGAATGTGGAGTGGGAAAGCTTGGAAGAAGAAAGGTTTGTAAAAGACAGTTGTAATAAAGTTAGTGAGGGAGGTGACCGTGGAGTGGGGTGGACGGGTTAAGATGTGAGCACATTTGGAGGATTAGAGAAAGAGAAGTTATGTCACAATAACGACAAGGTGTTATACGAAGAGATTTCTTATGTCTCATATTAAATATGTTATTGAGATAAATATAAAATGGATCATAAGAAATTTTGAATCAGACTTTCAACTTTAAAATGTTATATGAGCTTCCATGGTCTTCTTGTTTCATATACATTTCTTTATGCGTTTCACTTAAACTGCACGAGAATACAGACACCAAGTAATTTATAACAAGTTTAAATGCATATATATAATATATTTGCATATATATACACATAGGTTTCTTAGCCTAAACTTAAAGTATATCCTTTAAAGATGTTTTATCAATGATGAAATGTGCATTTTTTTGAGACAGTCTCACACTATGTCTCCATTTTTCTGTCAATATTTAATTTTCACCTCCATATACTCATCAATAGCATAGTAGTGTAAAAGTGCAGATTTTACCATGTTTACATTTGAATGGATGACTGGAGGGACATACATGGTGAGTAATACTTTCTAAATACATATTTACTTTGTATATGTCTGTGTAAATGATTGTAGGAGGAAGCAGAAAATAGTTCAGTGATGTACCATTATGTACAGTGTTTTAAGCATATTCAACTGCGCTCATGTCTGGAGATTTTTGAGTGTGATGGATGTTTCTCTTTCACAGCAAACATTTTGTATATGTGAGGCATCTGCAGCCAGCTTTTATTGCAAATGTTTGAAAGGCTATTGCAAATATGGGATATTGCCAGACAGTTAGTAAAAAGCAAATTGAGTCTATCGAGAGATTAATTCACCAGCTGAGAGAAGTACATTTGCCTTAGAGTCATCAGATATTCTACCCACCAAACTCATCCTCCAAGATAGCATCCCTAATGAGCTTCCTAAACCAACTAAATGCAAGCAGGAAGCATCACTCATCCAAACTGACTATTCTCAGCTAATCAGCGGACTGCACCAACTACAGAGCATTGAGAAAAAAAAGAACATCCTGAAAGGTTTTCTTCTTGTCTCTTTTTTTCTATTCTGTCCTTTGGTTTCTCAGTTTTATGGATGCAGTGTCATGCACAGAACTCTGTAAATGAGCACAGTGCTTTATAGTTTATAAAGTGCTTCCCCACGCATTATTATTCAGTAGAATAAAATGAATTTTAATGGGCTTAAGTGATTTGCCTAAAGGCACACAATTAATGTGTGGCTGAGACTCAGAATCATGTCTTTGCCTGTGTTCTAATTGTTCTATAAATATGGATGTATTGATTGACTTTCCTCCCTCCATGGCAGAGAGTAGGCTGAAAATTTAAAACGCCGTCATTTTCACATTCGGGCAGGTTCAGATGACAGAATCAGCATGGGGAGTAGTTAGTCACTCTACTACTAACCATCCCTGAGCACTTTGGATGAGCCAGCACTTTACATAAGGAAACCCGGAGAATACTCACAGAACCTTCCGAATATCCTTACCCCATTTTACAGATGTGGAAAATAAAATGTTAAATTTATTCAGATCTTAAGTTTTGAAAGATTATTATCTCATATCTTATGAATATATGTAATAGCTACTTATATATGTAGTAAAAATGAAGAAAGGTTTGTTACAGTTTGTGGCAGGGATATATCTACTATAATGATTAATTTTATTGTCTATGGAAATTGGCTTCATTATCAATCTATTGATTGATTTTATTTGTCTGCATTTCTTAAAATATATACACATGGGAACCCTAGTTGTTTTTTTAAAGACCTGTTAAGGAGGGCTCCTTTTTGATGGAAGGGATGTCTGTTTTTCAAAAGGAGTTTAAGGGTAGGATGTGAAAAGAGCAGTTGCCCAGGAGGGTGGAATCAACACAGCATAGGGGGGTCATTTACATGCTGTCTCCTCCGAGAGTGGAGGAAGGAATGCCAAGAGCTGATCCCCTGTGAAATGATATGGGAGGAATTCATTACCTGATGACCCAAATCATGAGGCTAAACTTCCCTCCCTGCTTTAGAAAAAAAAGACAGACATTTTACACAAATCAATCTTTGAAGCTATTTCTATGGTCCAGACTCACAATGCAGTATTTTGTGCATATTCATTTTAAAAGGTAATTGGAATATCTTCTTTCTTTCCTGCTTATGGTAAGTATTACAGTATGGTAAACACAAATATATTTGGGAAGTATATCTTGGCATGTTCAATGTCAAATTTTTGTTTAAACAACTTTTAGAAGTCACCTGGTGCTCAAGAATAAGATTGCTTTAAATTATTTCTTGTTAAAGATTAAAAAGAAAATTAATTTGCCAAGATCACAAAAATAAACCATTACACTATTTCTCCTTTTTTCCTGATTTCAGATTATTTTATTTTAATATTATTTTGTTATATATTGATGAATGTCATTTTTGAAATAAACTATATGCTAATCATGTACTAAGAGCAAAGACTATGTCTTCTGTTTTGTATGGATGTTTATCCATCAATATACAGTCTACACGGTGTATACTCAGTTAATGTCATTGAGTAAATAAGTGAAATAAACTATCTGCCAGTCAATGGGTACGAATGCATGAGTAACTCTGTTACTCATTCAAAACAGAAGGAACTTAAATTATTTCCAAATTTCAAATACATAAACCAAAATATATGTACTTAGGCCTGGCACAGTGGCTCATAGCTATAATCTCAGCACTTTTGGAGACCCAGGTGGGAGGATCATTTGAGACAGTTCAAGAATAGCCCAGGCTACATAGTGAGAACCTCAAACTCTAAAAAAAATTTTTTAATTAGCCAGACATGATGATATATATATATTCCCATTTACTTGGGAGACTGAGGAAGAAGGATTACCGGAGCCCAGGAGTTTGGGCTGATAATGAACTATAACTGCTCACTGTAGTCTAGCCTGAGTGACAAAGCAAGACCCTGTCCCTAAAAAAGAAAAAAGAATGCATGTGTGTATATCTACAACGTGCTAAGTACTCTAGTCATGATGGGGAGATGGTATAAAGCAGATTAAATGCTGCTCTTCACTTTGAGAATCTTACCATTAATCAGAAAGATGGGACATGTGTTCAAGAAAGTTGATTAAGGGCCAGTGAATGCTACAGAGTTAAAAAGATCACACAAATCTGTATCAATGGAAAAAGAGATATTTGAGTGGAAAATTGAAAATCAGATATAATACGATGAATTGGAAAAGAGAAAATGGTATATTCTCTGTAGGAGAACAAGAGTTGGAAGTGAGTAGAATATAAAACATGTGTGGAGAAAATCATAGACATATAAAGTTATACAATTTCTGTGAGAAGAATAGATTGATGGATCTGTTGCAGAAATTGGGTGCTGAAGATTTGTATTTGGACATGATTTTAAAACAAAACAATATATTATGACGCCAGGAATACCAGGCAAATTTAAACTTTTCTTTCTAGACCTTACTTCTAAAAGTATGTCAGTGGGTGTTGAGTGAGGGAAGAGGGATAATTTGCTTATGTACATTCGGAAAATGTGAGATGAAGCTCAAGTAGATAAAAAATCTCCCTGAAAAATTTCTCGTTAACCTTTAGATTGGAGGAATCAAGAGGAGCTGTGGTATGCATTTCCCAAACACATCACTACATCATACTGCCCTTTGTGGGACCCATTATTTGTGTAATTTGTACTTTAGACACATGTTAGTAACCAATGCTTTTGACAGTAAAAAGTCATAAATAGCATTAAAGCTGATAGATGACCATGTTGAAAGCAATGATTTGGGGACAATAATATGGTGTAGTGGGTAGGAGAGACCCGTTACCCCATGAGTCTCTTGTAATGATGCATGTAGATAACTTGTTATGATACATGAATAGCGGAGAAGAATCGTCCTACTATTTTAAGATAAAAGGTGATAGAGGTCATCCTTACCTTCCAGTTTCTGCTTAGAGATGAACCAAAGAGTACAGCAAGGGCTGCAATAAAGATTTGAGTGTAATTTGTATAAAAGTTGAGAGTTCAGTCTGTTTGGAGGAGTTCCCAGAAAGGGACTAAAAAGAGCACTTACTTTTATTCTTGGTGGAATGGGTCAGTAAAGAGAAAGATGAGAAAACTAAGAGGGCGCCAGAGTAGTTTCGTTCAACAGAAGACAGAATTGGAATAAAGATCTATTGTGAAAAGCCCATTGTTTCTGCTGATTGTCAATAGAAATTCACTGGCAATTATTGAAAATTAAGTTTTATTACAATTATAAGAGTGAAAAATGAACATTTGTGGAATTGTGATGTAACTAAGAAGTAAAAAAAAAATAAAAATTACTATGTATAAGGCAAATTGTCCATGCAGAGGGGAGAGAAATAGTGACACTAACCAAAAGGAGAAGAGATTATTGGGGACTGGCAATCATAGATCAAATGGGATCCAGAATGTATTTGGATCCATTGATCATAGGAAACAGAAATTGTGTCTTTTTCTCAGAGATTTGGAAAGCAGAGAAGGGTATCCTATTTTGAAGGGTACCATCTTCTTAGTAAGTGATGTCTTATGGGAATTTTGACCTCCTGTTCTGAGAAATAGGCTAGAAGATAAAAAGACAGCAAACAAAATGGCCAAGAAGTAAATAGGGCCCCATCTAGGGTTAGACAGTATATTTACTCGTTTTCTATTGCTGCCTAACAAGTCGTCACACATTTAGCAGCTCACGACGGCATCAATTTATTAGCTTCTCTTACTAGTTCTATAAATGGAAGTCTGGGTGGGGTCACTGCTCGAGGTCTCACAAGGCTGAAATCAAGTTGTCAGCTAAGTTTGCCTCAATATGGGGGCTCTGAGAGCACATCGACTTCCAGGCTTGTCTAGGTTGATGAGAGAACAAGCAGCAGAGTGATAGGACCTCTCACAACATCTGCACTCACACCCTCAAGGCCGGCACAATTGCCCCCTCCATCCAATCCCCTATCCAACATCCCATGCTTTGAATTATTCTGAATCCTGGTAATAGCCAAAAACATTCTGCTCCTTAAGAACTTATGTGATGATGTTCTAGTGAACTCAAGATCAACAGATGACTGATACTAGTTACAAAGCAAAATTCATTTTGCTATATAAGTTAGTGGGTGTAGGGTGTGACAGGTACCATTTTCACAGTCCCAGAGATTAGAGTGGGAAGTCTTAGGGTCCACTTTACCATTATGCTCACCAGAATTTAAATTATAGTTTTGTGTAGTTCTAGTACTTAGAAATTTGAGTCCATGTGCCTTAGATATTGCCTAGAAAGTCAGCATAATGATGAAGTTTACAAAATGTAACTATTTTTAAAAGATATGTCCTATATTATTATCGCAAGTCACTATAAATGAATAATTCTGTGGGAATATATTCAATTGCTTTCAACCAAAATCAATTTCTTAGGATTTTAAGGTTGGTTTGTTTTTTTTAAACAATCTTTCTGTTTGTCTATTTGAGTTCTAATTCATTGGGTTGGGTCCTGGTGATTTACACATTGTCAGATTGTTCATGATTTTCCATCTGTGTTCTGGCCAGCATCCCAGTAAAATATTGGAAGAATTCTTAGAGAAGCAGAGAGTAAATAAAGTTGATATGGGAAAATGTTGGGAAAGAAAGTTAGGGTCAAAAGGGAGCAACATATCACCAGAGAGTTTGTCTTTTGTTGTACTTGTCAGATAATAATTTGAAAAATTGTAATGTAAGTCATGTAAACGGATTCTCTGTCAAATGATTCTTTTGATTCTTGCTGTTCTTGGTATTTAAACAATATTATAATAGAATATATAATAAAGTAGAAAATAATCATAACGTATTAATTTTTAATGTGTTGTCATGTTAAATATTTGCAAAGTTCTTTTATATTTTTTTTACTCAGTGAACAATTGTCCAGCTATATTATTGTCCCCATTTTAGATATGAGGGAACTGAGTTATTTGGTAACTTACCCAATACTCCATATTTCATGGTTAGTATACGTCAGAATCAGGATTCACATCTAAGCATGTTGGACCTCTGACTCGAAACCCTTTATGATTATACTGAACAAATGACATATGGGATTATTTTACAATGGCAACTAATAAATGGTATTATCTTCTTTACCATTTTTCATTATTTACCATTCATAAATAGTATGAAATGGTACCATTTATCCTTGATTTCCTTTTCAGATTTGACTTTTTATGTGATTTGTTTCATATCCATTTCTTCATTGCAATGCACTCCCTTTCCAGCCAGTAACACAGACTTCAGCATATTAAATCCAGTAAGGGAAAGAAAGCTGCATGTTTAACATATTTTCAAAATTCACTTAACATTGAAAGGAGCCTTTTTTTTATTTTGACACCCCATGTTGACAATTATTTTTTTGTAAAACACCGATTAACAAAATTAAGAATTTAAAAATTATTGTCAAGTTCTAACATCTCTTTTTTGGCAAGGAAAACAATATTTTAGAGTTTTTGACCTATAATTATTTATTTTTGAAAATTTATGAATTTCAAAGTCTAGTTGCTTAATCTAAGTGTTTCCTCAATGATAAAAATATTTGCCTTTGTTATACTGAAGCTATTCCAGAACATGTTCTTTAGTACATATTGCTGTCCTTGAGTTGTATATTTAATTATGGTCTGCTAATTGGTACTATAATTTGAAAAGTTACTAAAGGAACAACCCTAAATCTTTTCTAAAGCACCATTAGAATTTAAATATTCATTAAGTGAGCATAGGAAGGACTTTGCATTCGTAATATAGGGATACTGTCTAGTACTCACACTTGGTCCTGTGTTCCCCAAATTACCTTAGAGGGGTAAATGTCACACATTGTTTTAGATTATTTTATTCAGTCTTGGCTTTCAGTGAAATATTCTATTATATGTAATATCCTCATTTTGAAAAGAATTCAGACATTTCCAATACTATTCAAAAGCCTTACAAGCATTCCGTGCTGTAGGGAAAATGGCTTTTCCACCTATTTTACTCATAAAAGAAAATGAAATACTTGAGAATAAAGAACTCAGTTGTTAAGTTTCTTAAATAATTTGTAGAAATGAAAGTTGGACCGGAGTCGTTTGTCCCATGGTTCAGTTCTGTACCGTATGTATTGAACCATGTATTTCATTGGAGAAAGTTTAAGTTACATGTTCAGAATTTTAGATTCTTGTATAGAAAAGCAGACATATTTTTGATCAATTTTGAACTGTTGATTTACAAACCAGGAAATTATTATGGCCAACATACAACAATGGGAGTTGTGTTGTATCAGAGGGTGATTTATTATACTTAAACACTGTTTATTCTGGCCAAACTATCTATAAGCAAAGAAGGCCGAATATTATTTGTTTCCCAAAGCATTATCTCAAGTATTATTACAGAAGTGATTTGCAGATTGTAGCTCTTTGTCAGACTTAGCTTATGGTTTATTGTTATTTCACTTGCTCTTATTTTTCCTGAAGACTGAATTTGGTAAGGTATCTGTATCAAAATAAATGATCTGAACAGAATTCTTTGATTATTTGAATTTCTATTAATTGATACCTTTTGTTATCTGCATTTAGCTGTTACAGGGTAGGTCACCCAAACCGGCCAAGTGGGAACTTCTTCAGCTGGGCAGTGGAGGGGGCATGGCTGAACAAGTCAGTGGGGACTGCGATGATGAGGATGGTTGTGGGGGATCAGGAAGTGGAGAAGTCAAGAGGACGCTAAGAATCACAGACTGTAAGTGAACGATTCTAATACCACTTTTAAAGAATTAATGGTGAAGGCTAATTATTATTCTGAATATAAAGAAATAATAACAATGAATTCAGAAGCAAGCAAGAGGACCTGGAAAAGAAAAATAATCTATGTTTAGTTATTTAGGACATGTTCTTAGGACACATTTCATTTAAGTAATGATTTTACATAGAAAGACACTTTTCTGTGCAAAAACTGGCACATGATCACCAGTTCTGAGGGTTATAAATGTATTAGAGTGGGATAATTCTTAGGGTATACTGGATATTACTGTATACTGACAAATAAATGTGAAATCAGGATGGGTAAGTGCCACTAAATGATCAAACTGTGAGATTTTAGTGATACTATTGTGTCTTTATGTGAGCATTTTTAATTTACTGTTTTGTCAGTTTGTAAAGAATTGATAAATATATGGTTACTGATGGTGAGAACTAATTGAGCTTGAAGCTTTTGAATTTGCTTTTCCAAACAATCTCGCCAAACATAAACTTTATTTCAATTTGTATGGATTTAAAACCCTTATGGTATTCCTAGATTGGTCACTACCACAGAGAAATAGACCATCCAAATAACACACACACACACGAAAAAAAATCACCAGATGGATTTTCTTTCTTGGCCTCACACACGAGATCCTCGGAGGTAGAGGTTTTCTACCTTCCATGGTTATGTGTGTGCATTTGCATTTGTTTACATGAGCAAGACAACCAATGTGATTAGCTGAGAAAGAATGTGGAAAGGTAATGTACCCAGAGTAGCTGACTTTCAACTATTCATTTAGTCCTGATTATACGACAGGCAAGGCTGAAGTAATCTTCTGCCTTCTGCGTATGTGCAGCCGCACTCAGAGGTTGATCTGACAGCCTCCCTATAAATCACACAGGGCTGCTTTGGACCTGTTAAATATGTCCATGTGTCCTTTGGTGGGAGAAAAATTCATTTACTTTCAGTTCTCTTGGAGTGAATTAAGAACAGTACAAAGGATTCAAGAATCAATTCCTCATTGCCTCTAACACCTAGTTTTGCAAGCCAAATCCAGTGATTAAAAAAATGGAAGTAAAAATTTAAAAGACAGTTAACATAAATATGTCTTCCTGTTAGACATAGTAATAAATTTTACTTAGCACGGAAGACAAATAGACAGGACTTAGTATACTCTAGCAGCAATTGAAAGGACCGTAAAGAGCCCAGTGCAAATTCAAAATATTCCACTCTCATAGAATGAGATCAGGATATGCATTGGGGTTATTGATATTAATATGGCTTATCAGATTGGTTTCTCCCTTTTTTCTTTATTCAGTTGTTTAGGCAAAAAAGAAAAGGAAAGAGAAAGGATTTTAACCAGAAAAAAATTTTTTTTACTACAAACTAAAATGTCTTTTGTTGCACTTAGGACCTTAGAAATTATTGTACTTATTTATTAGGGAAATATTTAATAATCTCTAATTTTCATGCTATCTAGATATATGTATTACAATTTCATTGCCATTTACATATTAGCACGATGTAAAAGCATTAAAATGTTTTTACATTTTACAGACTTCTTCCTTCAGCAAGAAAAAAACGTAATTTGAAATTTCATCTGTGAAGTGTGTGTGTGTGTGTGTGTGTGTGTATGTAATTGATGCTGTAATAGGGATTTTTCATTATCTGTGAGCTCCAGAACTGGTTATATATTAATAGATAACTCTTTTTGGTTTGTTTCATAAGAGAAATAGAGGCAGTGAAGGACATTCAATGACTAATAGTTTTTCCACAAAACTACACTTGTCAAGCTGGCAAGAATGAATTTTTTACTTGAAAACCTTGGTTTCAATTATTGCTGAAATGGACAGCAAGCAAAGACCCATCAGAATTGGGAGATTTAAGGTACAGATGGTTTTCAACAACTCCAGGCAAACATTAAAGAAAGTCCACCTCTGCTATAAGTGGGATGCCTATTATGTGTCGAAGAGTTTATAGCTGTTGCTTTTCAATTTTTAATAAGTGGTTGGGAAACTACTGTGGATAGCACACTGAAATAAAGCGGGGCAAGAAAAGTAGCAAAGTATAAGATAGAATAATACTAATATTGTGTCATATAAATTTCATGATTCTGCTGTATTTATGCAAATGTTCAAGGTTGATAAATATTTTGCTAACTATCACATGAGTTGATTTTCTGTTCCCATTCATATTCATCTCAGGCAACAGAGAGGTCTATTTACTCCCATATGCAAAGTTTGCCACCTAAATTTTATGGGCATTTAAGATGTCATTGTGTTTTCACCACCAGTTCAGTATATTTAGGAATTATTCAGCTTTTTAAACAATCTCCATTTTAATCCTACCTGTAGATTATTATAAATGTTAACTAACATGTTTCTCTTAGAAAGAAGCCATCTCTGTTCATTAGTTTTCACTGTTAAGAAATTGAAAATATTTTTTAGCAGAATCGTCTAAATATCCCAATATTATAGAAAATTTTCTACCTTTTTCTTGTACGGGGTGGCCATAAAGTTTGTGTGGTATTTAAAAACTAATTGCATGTGAACTTTACGGCCATCCTGTATCTGTGTGACTCATTTATGTAGAAATTGATGTTTTACTAGTAACCGGAATTGCAGGAGTGGAATGGTTTCCAGCCTCCATTCCACCCTTCCACCTGACACTTATCATCCCTTTACATTACCTAACTGATGAAGAAGGTTCTAAACACCAGTGGAAAGAACAAGTTCTCTTCTTTTGCCTATACAAAATGGATCTATTATTACTAAAATCAGTACCTCTTCAACCATTGACTATTCCAATGTCTCTAAATCCTGAAAATTTCAGATGTTGAAAGACAAACCAGAGTATAATTAAAGACAAGCTTTTTCCACGGGTAATTTTAAAAATTTGTGTTAGCACGGTGGTGCCTGTGACTCAAAAGAGTAGGGTGCCGGCCCCACATACCAGAGGTGATGGGTTCAAATCCAGCCCTGGCCAAAAAAAAAAAAAATTGTGTTAGCATTGCTTTCAATTCTTATGTGATATTAGGGTTTAAATTGCAATAATGCTCCTTAAAAAATAAATACATGATCAAATTCAATTTAATAAGGTAGTTCACAGTAATAATTTTGGACAAAACAAATTTGATCGCAACTTGATTCAAATATGAGACATTAAAAAAAAAGTTTGATTTAGACTCTTCAAATACAGATTTAATGGGCTTCTCCTCATCATCCCAAATTTCAGGGATGATGAGGGATCTGGAACTCAGTTCTCAAACCGTTGTCATCTCTACCCACACCTCTTTTCCCACAACCTTCTGAGTGAATCAAAACAATGGTAATAATAAGATGTCTAGTTTGGAAAGCATTTCCCAGTAGGGGGGGTCTCAGGAGGTAGGTTTACTGAAACAGAAAGTATTCAGCTTAAATAAGGTTGATTTAGAAATAGTAGGGTAATACATTAGAATATTAAATTTCCAGATGTAGAAAGAATTTCTGGCTTACTTGTGTAGTGTAAAATAAATAGAACTATTGTTTATATTGTGCTTTGGATTTCTCACCTAGTAACCTTATATCGCCCTCTAACAATGCATCTGCATCTTGATACTAAGAATGACCTTGGAAGAGAATAGTGTAGTCCATGTACACGGTAAATGAAAATGGCATTTTGTTAGCCACTGAAGAATAAAGGATGCTGATTTATTTAGTAATGCAGGATTGTACAGTGAGTGAAAATTCTTGGCTTCCTCATATTTATTTTACCATAAATCACCTTTACTTCAAAAATCTCAGCTAGGCAGAGAGGTTAGGGGGATCTTAAAAAGATACTACTGCTTTAGTTTTCTCCCCAGAACTACTAAAACTATGTATTTATTCATATTGTAGAAATTATTTTATACACTTTCATATTGTCTGTTTGATAATTTTTTTCTCACTCATGTAAATTCCATCAAAGAGGTAATGCCTAAGGTTTGGATGTTATTAAAATAGTTCCAAATATGTAATTTGAGCATGTATATTCTTTCTAAAATTTAAGTTTCAGCATATTTGGATAGAACGTAGTCAACTTACTTTGAAAACTGTTAAAAATAGCCTATTAATAAATTTCTTCAAATATAATAAGGCATACTGCAAATAGGTAAAATAATGAAATAACCTATATTGTGTTTATCCATTGATACTAAAAAAGAAGTGAAAATCTTTGCAACACATTGAAAGTAAAGTTGAATAATGACCGTACACTTTGATCTTAATTTTACAAGTGCCTAATGTTAAAGGATGATCTGAGATAAAACCCTGTGTGGTAAAACCATAGAAAAATTTACAGAGAAACACCTTCTGATCCTGTTAAATGTTCAAAATTGTAAATACTTTGGAACAACTACACAGGGCAGTGTTTATAGTACTGATGACTATTATACTGAAAAGGAATGAAATATATGTCTAAGATAAATATACTTTAATATGTGATCACTATGAACATTATTCTGATTACACATTTCCATTTTGGTTTCTAAATAATTGAGACTCATCCTGGCTGCTTGCTACTTTGTTAACAAGATTGTATAATGACATATGGATACCTAATGAATCATATAAAATCATCTTTCATTCTCTTGAAAAGTAATATATCACATTCATGGATTTAAATAATAGAATTGAAATAAAGGGTTTGTTCTTGAGTGCCTAGGTGGTGATTTTCATTGCGTTTAACTTAGAATTATGTTAAATCACTGAGGTGAAGAGGAAAGATTTATTAATTAAAACTTAAAAGAATCTCCTAGCTTCCATTCCAGATCACTTATCTATTCTGCAATATCTTAGAACTACATCTGTCCCACATCAGAGGACACAAAGAAGCGATGGTCTCTTTTTCGAACAGCGCAATGTTAAGTGGAATTGTATTATCAATGAAATAAAAACTAAAATGTAAGCCAGTATCATCAGATACATTTTATCATGACTTGACCAAGGTCATGTAGCTGTCAACAAAACAAGAAGCAATCCCATATTCTTGTCCAGATTTAGTTTTGATATTGTTCTGTTTTAAATTAAAAAAGAGCAATTATGTGAATTGTAATATTGTCAGGATTTAATTGACAAAGTTTATCCTGTAGAAACAAAGCAGATACATTTAGGACCGTGATTGCAGAGAAGAAAACAGCCAATGTTGAGATGCAAACCAGTTGAAATCAGCCTTGACGCTCAACAGGTGACAGCTACCCCTATTGTTTTGCCCTCCCTTACTGAGAGATCCCAGGATCCCCCTCGTTTTGGACCTCCCTATTGGATCTGACAAACAACGTGACACTTCCACTTATAGGCTGTCCAGTTTGAGACAAAACTGACTTTTTTTTCTTTTTCTTCCTGGCTGGTATTCCTGGTGCTAAGTGAAAACTGAAGTTGAACTAAAATTAAATTGTGCTATGAAGTCCATTGGAAACAACAGTTGGTCTTTGAAAGGTTTGGACTCTTGTTCAAACACACACAGCTCAGATGACAGCAGACTGAAATCTGGAAGCTTTTGTGTGGAGAGGCTGTATCTAACAACAGTTACTGAGAATCTAATTAGTTCATAATTTACCCAGTTACCCTCTACATCTATTTTTGAATGCCGGAACCTTTATTATCAGAAATGTTTTCCATTGTTTTCATATATTTTGTTAAAGTCATAGCTGTGTACAATTAATGTAATTATGGGATACAATGTGCTGCTTTTATATACAATTTGAAATACTTTCATCAAACTGGTTAAAGTAGCCTTTGCCACATTTTCTTAGTTATTGTGTCTTTAATGACTTCTATGCCTATAACAAAGTAATTGTTATCCAAATTATTGATCAGAAAATGAAGTATTCACTAAATACAAATAATTGAAAGGAACAACAAAGTATTCGATCTTGTCCCAGAGCTTCTCGAACTTCCTTAAAGATACAAATTACTTGGAGCTCTTCTTAAAACTAGAGTACGATCCAGGAGGGCCAAGAGGGGTCATTTTTCACCTGCTCCCAGATGCTGCTGCTCGGAGGATCATATTACAAGGGACAAAAGTATACACCTTATTGATTACAATCACCTTAGGTGATTACAACACCTTAGGTGATTACAACACCTTCTTTATTCATATCTCTAAGATGTCTCCATTAAAACAACATGAACTTTTGTAAACAATCTATATTTATATATTAGCATTGCAAGAAAGCAGCATCTGAATGAGAACGTTAGGAATTCTAAGGCTTAGGCTATTAATGGTATCTTATCCCTTCTATGAATTTTGGTATCTATCTCAGTATGACGGTTTTGGCCCTGGATTTGCTTCCTAACGCTGAAGGAGAATCACCTGGGAGGAGCAAACATCATCAACAAAGCAAGGGGTCTGCTTAAAGAGGAACAGAGTTGTTAAAATTGTTTGGAAAAATACTGAAAAGCTAAAAATGTGGATTAAAAATGTCACAGTGGATTTTGAATACAAGAGTGGAGTTTGTTTGCCATTTCGTTGGCAAAGAGAAACTATTAAACATTTTCCTGTATGGCTATTTTGTTTGGGTATGCCCCTATTTTTACTAGAAATATAGGGAACTGGTTAAGAGAATATATGTGCACAATAAAATTAGATATATCTTGCGCACCTACCTGGTACAAGTTCTACGTCTAGATTTAAAACCTGGCTAAGAACAGGACTCTGCAAGGGCCTCTCTAGTATATTTCTTAGATAGGACTCATGGGGACAGTATTTTACAAGTTCTTTCCTCATAAGAAGAGTTTGTGCCCTTTGTCCTTGAAAGCTAATTTTGCTGGATATAGGAATGTTGGCTCACATTTTCTTTCCTTGCATTTTTTTCAGTAAGCTCTGCGTTTTATTCTGGAAGACAGTGTTGCTGCCAAGAAGCATGATGATAATAGAATTTTCGTCTCTTTATAAGCCACATGCTTTCTTCCCTTCTCAGTAACCAAAGATTTGTTTCCTTTTCTTTGAAGTACAGTAATCTTACTAGAATATATCTTTGTGTTTGTAGTTCTGAGTTGATGTCCTCAGTTGCACGGTGCACTTTTTCAATATGTAATTTCAAATCATTTTTTCTAGGAGGCTTTTATTGAATTTTAGTTTTAAATAACCGATTCCCTTCTTTTGAATTTCTTCTTTGGGAGCACCTATTTTACACTTGTTAAATTTTCTTTCTACATCTGTTGCTTTTTCTCAAATCCATTATGTGTTGCTCAAATCTTTTTTGATTGTAGAAATTCACGTCGTTCTTTACCTCTGTTTCTATCAAAGTATTGTTAGTGGTTTTGTTTTGTTGGTTGTTGTATGTTGTTGTTGTTTGGGGGGTTTGCCTCTTACACGTCTTCTAGGTTTTATTTATTTTTCAATGAAAATTTGTTCTTTCTTTTAGTTCTTTAACTCCTTTCCTGAATGTTTCTAGTCTAATTTGTGTTTTTCAGGATTTGCGTCCTTTTTTAACTGTGTTTCAGCTCACTTTATAATGGTATGTTAAGTTTTTGTTTCGTTTTTGAACATGGCCTTCAGGGAGGCTCATTTTTTATAGGAATCATTGCACAATATACTACTTTGCTTGTGACAATTGTGTGTGGGATTTGATCTCAATACATTTCCATTGCTTATTTTTGTGTTAATGTAAAATTCTAAAAACAATTCCTTCAAATAGTTTTTCTTTCTTTCTTTTTTTTTTATTAAATCATAGCTGTGGACATTAATGCAGTCATGGGGCACAGTGTGCTGGTTTTATATGCAATTTGAAATATTTTCATCAAACTGGTTAACATAGCCTTCATGGTATTTTCTTAGTTATTGTGTTAAGACATTTATATTCTACATTTAGAAAGATTCATAGGTATCCACAGCCAGTATCTGATTGAATGGAGTTAAATTGAAATCATTTCCACTCATTTCAGGAACCAGGCAAGGTTGGTGGGACCAAGCAGTTTTTCTAAATATGCTGAATTTCTTATTTTGTCATGTTGAAAAAAAAAATGAGGAGTTTTTTCTGAGATTCCCTGGCTCTGGTTCTCTTTCTTACGATTACCCATGTCTTCTCTTTTCTAATTCCATTATTCTCATCACACTAACTTTTTATTCCACTTCAGCAGATACTCTTCAAGTGGACATGCTCCACCCCCCACCCCCAAATGGTAAAGGCAGACAGGCTAGATTTTAGCTTTAAGAGTTCAACAGGTGTCAGAGACTCTCCCCTTTAGCCTCATATCAGGGCCCTTGCATTTCTACCCACTATTAGTGAGGGCAAATCTTCTGACAATTCTCCGCAGTTTCAAAATTCACTTCTAGAAAATACCTGCCCGCTACGTGGGGTTCTGTTTTCCTGGCTCTGACTTGTGGCATTGCCTTCCACCGCCTCTCTGCACACGTGCTGACGGTGTACAGGCTGTGTGGCTCCTGGCAGGGCGTCCTCACTCCTTCATTCTGTGGGCTAGTGAGGATAACTCTTCACTGAGATTGGGTTTACATAGTCTTCATGTGATGTTGATTTTGCTATCAAATTGTTCTGTTTTATGCAGGGAATGCCCAAAAGATATGCTGTAACCACTCCTGCTGTCTTACCTGACTCTCCCAATTCATTTCAGTTTTATAAGGGAACAAAACGTGAGGGTAACAAATAATGCTTTGATGTTCTTCTTCCTTTTTGGTCCTGCCTCCTCTACATAAATACATACATAGGTATCTCCACACTATGTGAATAATTTATGTACAGATATATAAATTTATGTACATAAATTATATATATAATTTAATGTTTGATATTAAACAGAAGTGTCTTTAAAATGTATCTCTCCAATTGACTTTCTATTAATTAAATAGAATATATGTATTGTGCAATAATTGATGTATGAATATAACACAATGTATTACATTTTCAAATTTCATGAATAATAGTACAAGCAAGCCCCCCTCTGCATATGAGTATGTATGCAACAGGTGGTTGCAAAGTTGATCTTCAAAGTGACTGGCTGTATCAATCCATGTTTTGGTGAACCATTTGGGGTTTTTGCCATAACATCATATCCTCAAACTTTGTGGTTTTGCTAAATTTTTGAATGTAAATGTTAATGATGCCTGTGAGAGAAAAATTATGCCACATAGAATGAAATAGGCAAGGAGGACATTCATTTATTAAAGACTGTTGAAACAGGAAACAGGTGGAACTCAATCAACTTCACCGAACCCAAAGCCTGGATAGTTTTAAGCACCAGCATGAGCTAGTGGAAGAGTATTGGGGCAGACCTAGGGTTAACCTTGGTTGTTGTGATTAGGTCATCTGTGTTTGCTAATTGATGCTTCTGCAAGTTAGGCTGCTATACTGCCATAGATAGAGTTGGGAGATGGGGATAGTGTCTTTTCTGATGATTACAGTTAAAAGAGATGCCTCCTGGTCCTGTCAATAGGACAGTCCTGAGCTGTAAAACTGGCCAGAGGCTGAGAGATATAAACATCAAAGGGGAAGAGAAAGAATTTGCAATAACAAATGTTCTAAAGTAAATGCACTGGGAAAATGAAATGTAGGGGCTTATAGTTGGGAAGAAGCATGTTTAAAGAACAGCCCTGTGAAGGGAATTTCAGCGCTGTCTCCAGCAATCCCATGCATTACACTGATTATGGGTAAAGCTCACCATCACTTTTTGTTTAACGACCCTTTAGTGTTTCCACTTTTTAAATTGTTTTTCCCACCCCTCCCTTTTCATATTTCATTACCTGGTTAATCGAAAGTATCTGATTATAATATCTCTGTTAGTAAGAAATCCCCTCACCGTCTGGGACGTCTTTTGAACATACGCATGTTGGCTTTTAATCTTAAGGTGCTTAGAGCCTAGAATGGGAGATAAGCCAATAAATGCATTAAAATAAACTGAAAATATATGAAAAAATTAAAATATGAGGAATAGGGGAGGCATACATAGAAGAAAATGATCAATTCTATGGAGAGTTTTTCAGGAATAACATTCTATAAGTTATATATCAGCTGGGTTTTCATAGCGGATCAAAGCAGGTCAGATGGAGAGTAAAGTAAAATTCATTCCAAACTGAGTACTGACAAAAGCCCTAGGGTTTCAAATATCATAATGTTTTCAGTAAAGTATGATGTGTTTGCTCTTCATGAGTTGTATTGGAGCAAGGAATGATAGAAGAGTCTGGGGAAGTGGTTGGTGACTTTTATAATTCAGAAGCCTGTGTTAGTGGCCCAGTTAGTAGTTTGAACTTGTTCTGAAAGAAAGAATGGATTTCCTCAATTGCAATAGACTCCAAAGAAGAACCCATACATTCAAGACATGATACCCAAGTAATATAATAAGCTCCAGTGATGTTTAGGTAACAGGTATCTCCTGATATTCAATAAACAGGTCCAAAAATAAACATGACAACTGTCCTGCCAGAACTGTTTAGTTTTCCTTCTTTTTTTTTAGTTGATACACAGCTGCTCACCATCCTCCCAGATAGAGATTTAGGACTTAGCATTTATTCCTCTACTTCCCTCATTTCCCACGTTTAATATGACCTTTACTTCTAAATTTCTCCAGCCTGGGCCCACCAAACAACAATGACGGCTGCAACTAAAACAATAGCTGGCGTTGTGGCGGGCGCCTGTAGTCCCAGCTACTTCTAAATTTCTCCTAAATGTGTTTTTCTTCCCGACCCCACTGCACTCTCTTAGTTTAGTGGTACAACATCTCTGAATCGTTCATACAGAGCCACCCAGGTCTCTCTACTTCTGTATCATCCATCTCTACAACCCGTTACAATAATTTTTTTAGACATTTATATTCTACATTTAGAAAGACTCACTTGTACCCCCATAGGATTAACCATAGACGTGGTCCCACCAGTCGCCCTCCCTCCCCTCCTTCTCCCCTTTCCCCATATTCTTGGGCTAAAATTGGGTTATA
>CAUYQV010128911.1:0-15312 GCA_963574575.1 Galagoides demidoff | reverse complement strand
CCCCCCCCCCCCCCCCCACCCCGCCCCCCCCCCACCCCCCCCCCCCCCACCCACGCCCCCCCACCCCCCCCCCCCCCCCCCCCCCCCCCCCCCCCCCCCCCCCCCCCCCCCCGCCCCCCCCCCCCCCCCCCCCCCCCCCCCCCCCCCCCCCCCCGCATGAAACTAACAAAACTTCAAGAACATATGCGACAATATCAAAAAGTCTACAAAACATGTAATTTAATAGAAAAGGAGGCAGGACCCGAGAAACCCAAAAATTAAAAACAAAAATCAGACAGAAGTCCCCTCAAATTCGGCATGAACAAATTTATGAATTTAAACTTTAGGCATTTATACAAAAGAAATGAACATCTATGCTCTCAGTAAACAAATGTCTGTAACAACTTTACTTATTTATATAATAGCCTGAAACCGAGAAGGACCAAATGTCTATTAACAGAAATACAGATACACAAAATGTGGTACGTCCATACAATGAAGTATAACTAGCAATAAAAAGGAATGATCTGTATACACTACAGACGTAGCTGAATCTCTCAGGCATTCTGATAAGCAAAATGGCGGATCTGAATAACATTTTATATGTTTCCATTCATATGATTTTCTATAAATACTACTCTGTGATAATAAAAATCAGAAGTGATTGCTGCTAGAAGGAAGTAGACAAGAAAAAGGTTTTTCATTTTGGTAGAAATATTAACTACTTGGGTGAGTGCATTTGTCAAAAGTGATACAATTATAGCACTTTAAGTCTGTGGTGAATTTCTTCTTAGAAAATTTTGAAAAAATTACAAGTGAAAGTTAAAATAGTCACATTTGATTTTTGATTAGCCCAAATAATCAATGAAGAATTAATAGCGTGTTAATAATTTTAATCACTTTGTAATCTACTTATTATGTTTCTTCAAAAAAGATTCTAATAGGTTAGGTTGCAATTTCTTTTTTTTTTCTCTTTTTATTGTTTGGGAGTCATTGGGGGCACAAAGAATTAAGTTACACTGCTTGCATTTGTTAGATAAAGGCCCCTATGTTATAATTTCTAAAATGATTCCGTTGAAAGCAGAAGAATTTCTTTGACAATTACTTGAGGCATTGATGATACTGTTTCTCTGCTCCTTATAAATTGTAGAATCATGTACAAACTCTCAGCGACATAAACAAGTGCCAAACACTTCATTAATTTATTAAAAACAAATTTAAGTAGCTATCAAACGCTTGACAAAAAGCTAAAGATCAGATCATAAGAATCTCCATCAACATTTGTCTCAATCTGTTCATGATGTTGTTACAGAATTGGCAGGGTTATAAACAAAAGAAATTTATTTCCCACAGTTTTGGAGGCTTGGAAGTCACGAACAAAGAGCTAGCAGGACTGATGTCTGGTGGGGTCTGTTCACTGGTTCATGAATGACAAAATGTACTCAATAAATGTTAATTGCATATAGAACAAAATATTTTTACTTTTTAAATTTTTAATTATTATGGGTACCATGTGATATTTTGTTGATGCAGGCATATAATGTGAATTAATGAAATCAGGGTAACAGGAAAAAGTTTTACTTTTTTTGGTTTCCTAGAGAATTTCATGCCATAGATATACATTCAACAAAAAAGATATATAGACATACAATATTTTCCTTATAATTTAAGGGATACATTGTATCCTAAAGTTGTTTTATGACTTTCAAGACCAGTGCTTAGAAACCTTTATTATATAGGAGACATGGAGATAAGTAACATATGTGTATAAACATTCTAAGGAAAGCTACATGGTGGGCCCCATTAAGGAAGCATCTGATTATCATAAATACCTCCAAAAAGTGAAGTGTCACTGCCAACCGTATTGGATGGTCAAAATCATAGTCAACTTCCTTATTGTCAAATTTGCAGTGACTCATATGGGATGTGTTTTATTGCACTTAAAATATGTAAGTTTATCATTTGTGTTAAAAATAGAAGTCTTATTTGTCTTCTTTAAGAAGTAGCACGACGTATTGGATTCTGGAGTTAAGACATCTATGGTTTTAAATCCTGGCTTTCATAATTATTGGCTCGAAGTTTTAATTTTCCTTCTCTATAAAATGGGACCAATAATGAGACATATTTTATGGTGATTTTTGAGGATTAAATTAGCTAAAAATGACAAATGGATATACTAAAGGGTATATAAATGATTATGAAACAAAATTTTAATATGTAATAGGTACAGTAGAGAAAGTATACAGAGATCAATTGCACTCTGTCCCTGACCTGAAGTGGCCTGAAGGCTAAAGCAAGAGAGGCTCATATACCCAGAGAAACTGCAAAACTATAAGTGTGACAGCCCAAGTCATAAACTACCAGGAAAGCAGAGAAGGAACAAGTGCATGATGTAACCAAAAGCAGAATCAGAAATAGGTTACTGCCAATTATCATTGTTTGCTACATATTTTTCTATCTATATATGTTTATAGTTTTTAAAAATGTTCGTGTTTTCCTCATTGGAATAATTTCTACTTTTTATTATCTGTAGTATCCTATTACAGAAATTTTCTTCATTATTCTCTCTTATTTACTAAATTTTCCTTTCCTCATTAAATTGTAACTCATGAATATGAACAACTAAGGATTTTTCCTGCTTTCTACATGAAATTATCTTTAGTCCTGGGTAAAAGTTTATTTCACCAGCGTAGAGGAAGCAGTTCACCTAGCTGCAGTTAAAACACAGGGTAGGGATATTTCCTATCTAAAAGTCACCAGAAGTAAAATATAATTTATGTAAGATAAGGTTCTAAATAGACCATATGTCTCAAAGAGGCTTTTTTAGAATAATACATTTTGATGCATCCCTCTACATTTTAGGTGTTACAAAGGAAGAGATAATCTTTTTTTCACCTGAATTCTTCTGATCTATTCAGACATACACTATTCTATGCAGGCATACACACACACTTGAAAAAATTTAAAACCTAAATAGAATAATGTGCATTCACCTTCTCTCTGCTCAGGTATATTATTCATGTGTGAAGTCATTCTTCTGATATTTGGACTGTATATTCATATTAGCTGTTCTTACACTTTGCCCATTTTAAAGTATGTATAAGAATTCTTAACTACTTCATATACATCATGAGGATTAATGAGTGTAAGAGGCTTTCAGGATGAAATTTCTTTCAAGTATGAAGGATCATTAATAATAAAGAAAAAGGAAATTAAATCTTAGCATAAATATCCTTGCCCATGATGACAAATTGACATTCTGATGAACATAATTGGCATTTTATATTTCTGACTGCAAGGCAGACTCTGTAACACAGTATTATAATTCTAAACAGGTGTACAAATGATACATATAATGAAACTTACACACCTTCCACTAAATACACATGCATAGAACACACACACACAAGTTGTATGTGTTCTCCACAAAGCTTTCAATAAGAGAATTCAATCTCTTGAATAAGTTATAATTAATTTAAAAATGCTTCCAGATCTTCAAAATCAAAAAGCAACTTAAGTTGACTACAAATATTATACATACACTTTTTGATATCATTCATATTTTAATGCCTCTCAAAAATCCTTGAAGTTTAACTTGCAACAAATATTCCATAAACAGTCAAAATGTCACATGCTGATGTCATAGAATATCCTTTAGTACATGAAATTTTAAAAGTGATATCCTCAGAAAAATATGCAGTAATAGTTTTGCTAGCAATAGTTATTTTTTCAAATGATGCCCTATTTCATCATCACTTATGATGAGGGTTTTTAAATCTTGCCAGTACATAAGAAGCAATCTAATATGCAAAGACACGTGGTGATATTTGTCTGAGAAACATAATTAATTTTGCCATGTTTAAATAAGATGTTTCAATCGAGACATCCATTTCAAAACAATCCTCTGTGATGCTTTTGATTCAGAAGCTTAGGAGTGATAACCCTGACGATAGTGTGGGTAGTGAAATACCAGAACGGGCAGCACACAACTCCAATTTAGAAAAGAAATTAGATTTCCCTGCAAAATAGATTAGGAGAGGAAGTGGAGATAAAGTGCAGTGGAACACAAAGACAATTCAAGCAACCATTTGAAGACTGGTGAGAAGGAGTTGCATTTCTGCTTAATGAAGTGGATGATTTAGAGACTCACTCCTAAGGTTTTAAACGGGAGGGGAAAGGACAGAAATGTAAAATAGTTTCTGGGCAACTTTCTTTGAGATTTAAAGTATTCTTGCTCAGCATCATAAACTACAGTTGCATTTCTGCAGTTCTAGGACTTTAAAATATTTAATTCCCCTAAAACTGGGGAAAAAGTCAATTAAAAATTATAAAGACATATAATTAAGAGCTATTCCTGTTCTAAAAATAAAGACAATGCCATACTGCTAATTTAAATTGACTCTCCAGTGGAAGCAAAGCCTAACTCACACTTACATTTGTAATCATCTAATAAATATTCATTGAATTCCTATTAGTTGCCAAGACTTTTCTAGGCAATGGGGAAAACCTTCACAGGTCTTATATCCTAGAGGAAGAAGATCGACAAGAAGGAACAAAAATAGAAACAGCAAGACAGTTACATATCATATGAGAAGGTGCTGGGTATTAGGGAGAGAATAAAGCAGGGAAGGGAGCTGGGGGTCCCAGGTTGGGGCTGAGGTTGAAATATAAATAGATCATCCTTGAGGAACTCACTGAGAAAGTGCTACGAATGAAGGAGGTGTGAAGAGAGGAGGGTACAAGACTCAGGGTCCAGGAAAATTGTTTCCTGCTGGGGATTGTGAATACAAATGTCCAGAGTGTCTCAGCCTCTCTCAGAACAACCCCAAAGTGGCTGGAGGACAGTGAGTGGGGGAGGAGGCTGTGGGAGATGGAGACAGGTCAGATCGAGCCAGCTGGGCTACTAGAAACTTTTGTTTTTACTGTGAGTGAAACAGTGGAGCTGAATGCTTTTGAGCCTGTAACATGGCTTAACTGGAAAAGATCACAAAAGAGTGAATGAGTTTGTGTATTTGTCTATCGTACATACACTACATAGTGTTTCTAGTGACCTAAGTCACGCTTATTTCCTTGCTAATCTTAAAAGTGTGAGATCACTTCCATTATGTTTTCTGTAAAAGGATCCTAGTCTGTATAATAGGTATCTTGTCTTCTTTTTCATTAATATTATTTTTAACTGCCGGTTCATAATTATATGGAGGTAGACAAGAGATTCCTTATCTTATTAATTTAATATTTTGTTCAAAACAATTCAAGTAGATCACACTATATGTAAAATTGGAGCACGGGGCCATGGCAAAACCCGCTAGTGTCTCTTAATCCATTCCGCCTTTTGCCCATAGGTGTGGACTAGCTGGCTGGGCACATTGCCACCCAGAATAGGATTGTATTTTCCAGACTTCCTTGCAGGTAGGTGAGACCCTGTGAAGAATTTCTGGTCAATAACGTCTAAGTGTAGTGTTCTCTCATAGTTTGGGACAGCCATTATAATGTTAAATTCCGGCATACATGATTTGTTCCTGTATCTCCTCCTGCTCTTCTGCTCTGTTAAGTGACAGCACCATTCCTTAACTGGCCTTCAAGCTGACTAACGCATCTTTCTGGTTACTTAAAAGCGTTCTGACAATATTGCAGTTGAGAGTGTGGGCAGCGATGATGAAGGCCTGGTTCAAATCCCAGCTTTGCTGTGGCCTTAGCTATTTGATCTTTGCCAAGCTGTTTGACGTCTCTCTGCTTCAGTTTTGTCGTCTGTAAATGGGGTTGTTATAGAAATTAAATGACTCAATGTCTGACCATACTATGCCCCCTAAACCATTTTACTTATTTTTATCATTTGCCTTATTAGCAAGTGAACACTTTAAATTTAATATTACAAATTAGTCCCAAAAGATAAATGCTTTGAGAATCAAAGAGCGCTAATTTCACATTTTCTTTTCTAAGAAGGGAGAGAGAGGTTTACTTGAAATATTTTTTGTATTTGTTTTCAAGTCCAGAATGCTCAGATATACCTGTTTCTCCAATAGATTTGGTCCAATTTCTACTTTATAAACAAGTTCTCAAAAAGCTTCTGTTTGACCTTGTTCCCAAGTGCTACAAATAGTGCATGTTAGGTGCTCAGTAAGCATTCATGAGTCAACACGTGAAATTGTGGAGAAGTTAGAATCATTAGGACCTCAGAGGGTTAGGTGCCTTGTCACCGTAGGAGTGACATCAGTCTCAAAAAGCCTCACACAGTTACAGTTTCCGTTTATACTTTGTGTCTTCAGACCACTGTAGAGAGCCTTTTCCAAAAGTCAGACCTAATAAAATTTAGATGGAAGCACTTCTGGGAAGTGTTAGCATAAGAAGCCTGTTCCTGAAATAGCTGAAAAAATAAGTAAATACATAAATAAGTACAAAGGGAAGGAATAATGTTATTATATCTTCATCCAGTGATTATTATTTTTAGCATCCTATGGTAAGGCTACCACCCAAACACAAAACCTTGGGGAAAAATACTCCACGGTTCTTCTACTTCTACTTCTACTCCTTTGGAGTATAAGCTTCAATTAATGTCCCAAACAATGGTGTTGCCTGGGAAAGGCCAGCCTGGTGAAGCAGGGCTTAGAAGACTCAATTTTCGTGTTGGCTTTTATTTGAGTTTCAATGCAGAGGAAATTATGGCATCTGTTTATAAACTGTTCTTTTAGATAAAACCTGCATTTTTGAAGGAAAAAATTAAAGGCATTTTCTTTTACAAAAAAACTGAGAAGCAATACCTTGGCATAAAATGGTATTATGTAGTCCTTTTTACTTGTTTTCTTTGTATAGTAGAATTATGGCCAATTTTTTAACCTTCTTTTTAAACTTTTATGTAGCATGCTTAGTTTATATATGGACATTCATTTAAAAATATATGTATATATACTAAATGGGAAAATGAGTAAGCAGAAACCAACATTCCCTAATTTCTTACTTTATCTTAATTTACCTTAGCTAAGTAATATTCTCTGAAATAGACATAAGCAATTTTAAAATAATTTAAGAATAAATTGATAAAGTAAATGGAGTGAGTTAGTGAAACTGAATTGGTATTGTAAATTCTGCAGAGGGATTATATATCTAGAAGGTAGATAGGATAGAGCTAAGAATTAATAATGAAGGCAAATCTTCACAGAAAAAAATGTATATATATTGAGCCTGTGACATAAGATGTGGAGTTTCAGCTTATGGAGTAATAAATTACAGAGTTTCAAATTGCAAATTAAAAGGATATTGAAAGTTCAAAAGTAACAAAGTATGTACAAGCAAGTTGTCCTCCATCCAACTATGTGATATCAGCTACTATGTCTTTAAATAAGGATACTACACACTTCTAAGAGGTATACATCTAAGAGAGATGATTATATGAGATAGTATATGACAAACAATTCTCACCAAATGTGGTAGGGAAAGCAAGAAGCATAACAAACAAATTTCAACCTCTCTGAAAGAAAACAATTCCAGAATCATTTACTTAGCATAAGAAACCAATAGAGGAAAAATAAAAAGGGTTATGGTTTAAAATCTGTTTGTTTGTTTTTGTTTTTTTTCCAAAAAATTGGTATATCGCAGGGTGCTGTGGGTCACATCTGTAATCCCAGCATTCTGGGAGGCTCAGGTTGTTGGAATGACTGAGCTCAGGAGTTGAGACTAGCCTGGGCAAGAGTGAGACCCCATGTCTAAAAACAGGTAGGCGTTTTGGCCTGCACCTATAGTCCCAGCTACTCTGGAGGCTGAGGACAGAGGATCTCTTCAGCTCAAGAGTCTGAGGTTGCTGTGAGCTATGACACCATGGTACTCTACTGAGGGCAACAAAGTGAGATTCTGTCTCAAAAAAAAAAATAGAATATCATGTGTAATTATTATCTAAACTTAATAACTAACTTTTGATAAACTACATTACTACATGAGTTCAAAGAAATACAGAGATTAACAATAAACATAATTATTTACATAATTAAACAAAAACCTCCTAATATTTAGGAAGTAAAGCAATAAGACTAAAACTGTAGTAGGTATAAAATGTCATCTGAGTTTTAAACTTTAAAAGCAACATGTAGTGGATCCCAGCTGAGATCGCCAATGTCACCTTACAGACAGAGAATGAAAATGAACAGGAATAAGTGCCCTTTCCAGGTAAAAACAAGGAACCCTCAGAGTATGATCTGGGAAGAGGGCACTCTGTGTGATGAAATCGAGTCTTCAGTCTCCAGGACAATCCATCTGCTGGCTTGTCTCTGTAATCAGGAAACCTTCAAATTATTAGGATGTGTGATCTTACTCTGATTTCTAGCTAAGAGCAAACTCCCCAGGGAACTTGCCTAACCGGAGAGACTGTGTTAGGTGTTGAATGAGACGTCAGGTCCCTGTGTTCTCAGGTTCTTGGTTCCTAGAGCAGGAGAATGGTTACTGGAACAGAGTGATTAAATGAGTAAGCAAAACAAGCAGGTGCAAGCAGGCAAAGTGCCAAAGTTTTATTAAAAATTAAAGAATAGTACATTCCAGAGAAGGAAGAGGCCCGCCTCTGTCAGTGGAGGAGACACTGCATTTAGTAAGATTTCTTCTTTTCTGCTGACTCCTTAATTTATGTTAATTGGGAGGCAGAATATTCATGGTTTTTCTTGGAAAAGGGTAGATCATTCCTGGAATTGGGAGCCCTCCCCTTTCCTAGCCTCCTAAGGAAATTTCTGAGGTTGCCTGTTTTGGTGCGGGTGGGTCTGATATTTACTATGTTAATAAGGGTAATTTGTTTAAGGACACTATTACATCCACTATGGGCATGCTCTAAAGATCCATCTGTCATGAACTTGAATCTCTTTTTTGTGGTTTCTCTACCTCTTTCTGATTGGTCAGTTCTTGGAGACTCTCTTGAGATGTCATCTGTTCTTTCTTGGAAGTCCCCCACTCCCCAGGGCCCTCATAAGGCTGTTCCCAAAATACCCCAAGTCATTATGACCACATTTGTCTGTCCATGTGTGAAAGTCCGCAGGACACTGATCAGCCTTTATGTCAAGGCAAGCCACCAGCAAGTTTCCACACCTGCAAGGTTTTGATTTGCCCACTCCCAGCATGACAACTCAGGTCAGCCAGACTCAACCCAGTTCCAAACAGAGTCTGCCACCCACCCTGTTCTTGTCTAACTGCCTAATTTAACAATTCTTCTGGTCTTCAAGCCACAGCTATTTTTTTTTTTTAACAAAATGCTAGTTTCTTAGCTGAAATGACAAATGGATCAAGGATCCTTTTGGCTAAAAAACTAGCATTTTGTTTTTCAGGGTTAGTCTCCTGTCACGTTTGCCGCGTTGATAGTAACCATTCAGGTAAACTGTGAGATAAAGACAAGATCAGCTTTGAAACCCAGAAATTGGAAGCCTGGGCCCTTGATCATAGCAGACCATCTTCTCCAAGCTTCTCCCTCAACCTTTCACTTTTGTTTTAAAATCAGATCCAATATATAAACGCCTTGGTTATTGTATTCACACTATACATTACGACCAAAAGGCCAACTATACGCTTATTTGGTTCAAGTCAATTTGATACCAAATAAAAGGATAAAAAATAAGAAAAAATATTGTTATAGTTAAACCATATCATATTATAATTGTAACATGTATATTAAATAAAAAGAAAATGTAAGTTTTCTAAGATGAGTTTTCTGTTTAGGAAATTCACCAATGTGATTCACTAGAGAAGAGTCAGATCATTGAGAGGAGACCAGTCAAAGACTGATTAAGAGCGATAAAGACTGATCATTATAAAGGTCGGAAAAAGGATTGTATTTAGGTACTTTAGTATGTAAGATGGAAATACAAAAGCTGACTGATAGAGTAAACAGAAAATGAGTTTATTAGAAGGATAATAAGCAGCTCAAGGAACAGGTTCTCAGCTGAGCTTCCAGAAAAGATGCTAAGAACTTGGCTACCAAGTGGACCTGATCAGAAAACACTCTCTCCCACTGCATCCCCCAAGTGGCAGGTGAGATGCAACAAGCAGTGCATCTGCTCAGGTTGACACCATCACTACCTCTGTGCCTGGAGTCGACCTCACCACCATCCCCAAGCTCCTCTGCCATCACCACTAACCAGTATAAAGGATTCTGCTTGAGGCCTCCTAATTCAGTTTGCTTATTTCTGAATCAGACCCTCAAACAAGTCAATTTAATTATTACAAACAGGCCCAGACACAAAGAAGATTAGAGAAGCTGGATTTTCTTTCATGATGAGGAAGGATTCTAAGAATAGACGTTTTCCCATAGCAAATGTGTTAAAAAATGGTAAGTATTGAAGAAACGAATGGTTCATTCTATTATAAAGAGAGTTTTTAACATTGACTGGAAGTGGGTAGTAAGACGTAGCAAAGGAGAAGGGTGTGGGAGTGCGCAGAGTGGCTGTGTGCCTGTGTATGGATGGTTTTGTTTCCTGCGCACAAGGTACTAAGGATGGAGGCCCATTTTTCCTGCATCAAACACATATTTGTGGGCTTGGCACCTGTAGCACAGCAGTTACAGTGCCCGCCACATACATTGAGGCTGGGGGTTTTGAACCCAGCCTGAGCTAGCTAAACAACAATGACAACTGCAACAAAAAATAACTGGGCATTGTGGCAGGCACCTGTAGTCCCAGCTATTTGGGAGGCTGAGGCAAGAGAATTGCTTAAGACCAAGAGTGGGAGGTTGCTGTGAGCTGTGACGCCACAGCACCCTACCAAGGGTGACATGACATAGTGAGAGTCTATCCCAGAAAAAACAAAACAAACCAAAAACATATTTGTGGAGAATTCACCACAGGAATCGCACAGGGCAAGAAGGATAGAGAAAGATAAAATGAGACCTGTGTTCTACAGTAACTCAAATGTGATAAATCACATGATATAATTAAATATTGTAGTATGAAAGGAGATAAAAAGCTGTCCATTACCAAAAAGTGATAAGAAAGAAAATCTCTGCAAGAAATAATATCCGAAGGACATTTTAAGGGGACATAACCAACTAGTAATGCTTTTGTTTTAATAAATATTGTTACTTTTGAACATTATTTTTTTTTTAAATAGAGAAAATGGTAATACATTCACCAACTTTGGTTTTTTTCTCCAGGCAACCAATCACAAGCATAGTTTTTTTTTTCTATGAACTTATAAGGAAAATATAAAACCAAAATTATAAGGCAATAAATTTAGATACAAGCTGTTATATAAGAATTGATACAATGTACATGAATTGAATTTAAAGAGTGGCCTGTGATGAGACAGTGTGTATTGTCCCCCCAAATGCCTTAATTTTGAAGAAACAGAGAACAGCCTCAATATAATAACATTCAACAATATCTAGTAGTTATCAAATTAATGAATCTCATTATTTCATGATGCTTTTTAAAAACTTATTAACCACCTAGCCGTCCACCTCTCTTTCTCTGGGATGCCACACGACCATTTCACTCTTTTCCTCTCTCTCCCCGTCCCACACTCCCCACTCTCACTCCCTACTCTCTGCTCTCTCTCCCTTCTTATCTTTTCACCCACTCTCTTCCCTTTTTCTAATATAAAATAAACTTATACTTTTAGATTCTAAAAATAAAGCTTGTTAATTACAGTAGTTACAAAATCAAATAGATTGACAAAACAACAAAAAGGCTTTTTTCATTTGTGAGCTTATTAATGTTTTCTCTTTCAATCTCAGAAGTCCTACTTTCTAATAATAATCCTTGCTTTTTAGGGAAGCTCAGTTAAAGTGTTCAGAAACTACACTGGAGAGTTTCTTTAGAGTCTTACTGCTGCACTTTCCACATGAAAATATTTTGATCATGCAAGAGTGGCATAGTAATCTCTTTTCCCCACAATCCTAACCCTCCCCTTTATGGCTGCATCCTACCATTAATTGTGGTAATTATGTGCTAGTTGTCCCAGACACCTTGCTACCTTCACAGCTCTTTAAGGCTCTTTGGAAAGCAAGGTCTCTCATACTTGCCTGAGGTCAACCTAGGTCCAGACTTCAGATTACAAATAAATTAGTTAAAAAGCATTAACTTACTAGGTAAATTATTTCACAGCCTGTGATATTTCAAGTTTGCAACCTGAAAGACCTAAGAATTTAGGTCTTGAGAATTGCTTTTATCGGTTTTATAAGACCAAAACAGGCCACAAGAACTTCACTGCTGAAATGAAGATGCCGGAAGGTGATGGTAATTAATGGTCACCTTCTTGGAGTCAGACACTGAAAGAGGTGTTTTATTACAAGATGTTAAGAAGCAGAAGTCACCTGATAGATAGTGTACATTTTAAGAAAGGCATCTTACAAAGCTCTTACTTCTTAAATCGTAAATTTCTAATGACATTGGTGGAAAAAATAAGCATATCGACTATGCTTCAATTTAAACCTAAAAAGATTAAATAATCAAATGCTAACCAAATACTCTGTGACCTGGGATATTTACATCAGCTGTTGGAAAGCAATAACAACATTTTAAGAGATCCAGTTTAAGGGATAAAAACAGGAAGAAAAAATTTAAAACATACCAAACAGTTTTAAGTATATTGAAATGCACTAGGTTAGGCAAAAAAGAAAAGAGTCTTCAAAAGAACAAATGCTATCTTTTCTACTAGAAGTGAAGTCCTGTTTCCTATATTTTTAATTTTTTTTATTATTTAACATTCAAACTTATTATTTAAATATCATTCAGTACTATAAGGATAACCCTGTTATCTTCACAGAGTCAGTTGAATTTCACTGCTGAGTTCACTACCCTATTCTCAAAATAGAGTATATTTTCCTTCCCCACACATGGCTTACCTAGATTCCTCATTCCCTTCGAAATAGTTGATTTCAAAAGGATTGAATTTAGTTAACCTGCAAATGTGAGTGACAGCTTCAAGGTGCAACTTAAGAATTAGTACAATTAACTAATCATTGAAATAGTGGAGGTGTCCATCGAACATCAATTAACGAATTTCTTTTTTAAAAAATGTTCCATCTTCTTCTCAAAATACCAGTTGAAATGAATGGATTTAAGTCACTTTTAATCCACAGTTTAAAGTGATCATTAACTCATAAAAGGAGGAAAAGTAAGTTGATTTATCACATAAAAGACTACGATTTCTGCTAGAGTTTTTCTCCAGGAAACAAAGTAATTCTCACAATTTAGCTGTTGTTGTCCTGGTATTAGGAAGATAATAATCAGATTGAATCGCTTTAAGAAGTTAGTGGAAGACAGCCCCACCCTATATATCCAAGAATTTTTACTTTTTCAGTGGGAAATATTAAACTGATGACTTTTCAGAGAATAAGACATAACAAAATGAGAAATAAAATCAAATTATGATAAGGAGACATTTTTGAGCTAGGACTCACTCTTAGATCGTGAAATCTCATTTAAGCATCTCAGATTCTATTTTTCACATTACCATCTTTGAACGGGCTTTCTATATCTGTGTGCTTACTTAGGGCAAACTTGGTTTTCAAAAATTTTTCTAAAGTTACAGAGGATTTAAGAGAATGAAAGATGTCCTTCTACCATGAACAATTCATAGATTATTATTTGGGTTAATTTCTGCTTCTTTAAATAAAAAAGGAAACATAATTAATTTTATTAAAGATCACTCTGCTAGGCTATTCATTTGAACATAGATATTTCATATCTTATTTAACTTGACAGTTACTCTGATGACTAAGTAAATGGAAATATTTTTTCTCTTTATCTCCTACACTTTCACTTCATTATGAGATACTGATGACACGTTTTTCACCTAGATTTCAGCTAGCAGGGTTGAGCACCGCCTGCCAGAAGTGATTAATACCAATCAGACAGAGTTTGTTCAGTTGGAAAGACTGGCAGAAAACATTTATCATCTTCTCAAGGAATTAGAGTTCCAGATTGGCTCTGTGCTTGAGATAAATGGGATATAAATGCCTTTGCTCCAAGGTTCCCCTGGTTATCACAGTTATTAAGCCTATTTTCCCATGCAATGGAAATAGTATACCCACCTTTTAATGGTCATCATGCTTAAATCACAAACATTTAAATATTTACATAATTATATGTCCAAATCATAACATCAGGGAGAAACAAAGTAAAACCTAGTAGGACAAAACACTTCCCTCAATCTTTTTCTGAGCTCTCCTTAGATAATGAAATATAAAAGAGATAAAATCAGGTATTACCAAGAGCACATGCTGAGGCATACACTTCTATTTCTCTAATACTGCATTTTGTTGTAAAACAAGTAACTTTACTCTATTATTTTCAGTCTGTTCCAGCGAAAGAGGCTAGAAGAATTCCCACCAGTATTACCATTGTCATCCATTTCAAGGTGAAAGTGGGTAGTTGAGACAGACCCAGAGAGGACAAAGTGAGAATAATGAAAAGCATGATCATGTCATATTTGCTAATCTCTTTTTAAAACTGATGTATTGAAATGTAATTTTTATGATATAATTTTCTCAAATTATAATTTATATTTTAATACATTCACAGAGTTGTTTAATTATCAGCATAAACTGATTTTAGAAAGCTTTTAGCACCAGAAAAAGAAACTCTATGTTCATCATGAGTCCCTCCTAATTTTCACCCAGTTCTCCTCCTACCTACTTCTAGGAAAACACTAATCCACTATCTGTCTGGAGCAACCTATGGAACAGAATATGTAGCAGCTTATTTAACAACATATTTAGTGATCTATGTGGCAACCTATGCAGCAACCTATCTGCAGCAAGATGCAGGCTTGCAGAGACAAAGTGGCAGTTTTTTGAAACATACAAACAGTCTCTAAACGTTAATAACACACCTTGATAGTTGGAATATTGATCAGCTATGGAATTCCAGTGTGGAAGGTGTGCTCAGAGAAGAGGAGCTTGTTCTCAATAAATTGTAGCTGCGGAGGTTGCTGGGGCCTTTTCCCTGACACATATGGGCAGGTCCATGTCCTGAAAGCTTTGCGCTTACAATCCACTGTCTGTCCTGCTTCATTGGTGATGGCACCGACATTCTGGAGTAGTTGGCAGGATAGCAGATGTGGACCAAAGGGGAATATCACTCTGAGTAAGTGTACCCTTAGGCAATACAACAGGAGGGAGTTATGGGGAGGGAAAAGGGACTCTCTGTCCAGATTGACCAAGGGACAATGTAGCCTTTGGCCACCATAGGCACCTATTAAGGGGGTAACGTCAATTTTTTTTTTTTGTATTTTTTTTTTTATTAATTGATTTCTGTGTACATTGATGCAAACATGGGGTACATTGTGCTGTTTCATATACAATTTGAAACACCTTCATCAAGCTGGTTAACATAACTTTCACATCATTCGGTTAATCATTGTATCAAC
>CAUYQV010128909.1:0-22879 GCA_963574575.1 Galagoides demidoff | reverse complement strand
TCCCCATACCCCTGACCACCAATCAAAAATGTATCCCACCCTCCTTCACCCTTCTTGCTTTCTGTACCCCATAAAAACTTGCTGGACCCTGGGTTCAAGGCTCTTCCTTGGTGTGCCTACCAGGAGAGTCCAGGCCTGGGCGCCCGGGCCTGCTAAATAAAGCTCACCTCTTGCTTTTTACATCGGAGTCTGCCTCAGACAGCTTGCTGGGGGCTACTGGGCTATTTGGGAGAATTTCAGGCATAACAATATGTATGTAAGAGAGGCAGAGAGAGAAGGAAGGAATCCTTTGCACTTTGCACTGAGTGCCGCGTTAGTGAGTGGGCCTTCCCTCAGGAACCTTACTGCAGAGTAGAGAAAGCCAGGGTAAATAAAGTACAGAAAGTAGGAAGTATAAACACAAAGGATGACACAATCTCCGTTCCAAAAGTCATTGGTGGCTTGTAATTATAAACTGGATCTAACAGGATGTAATTTAAAAGTAAAATAAACTACAGTGTTGTAATCAGATTTCTCATGTAATTAAAGTTTTGTAGGGGGTGAAAAACTTGACTTACCGGGTATAAGAAGAAATATCCAGGCCAACCACAGTGGCTCATGCCTGTAATCCTAGCTCTCTGGGAGGATAAGGTGGAAGGATTGCTTGAGCTCAGGAGTTTGAGACCAGTCTGAGAAAGATTGAGAACCCATCTCTACTGAAAACAGAAAAAATTATCAGGGTGTTATGTTGGGTTCCTGTAGGCCTATAGTCCCCACTATTCAGGAGGCTGAGGCAAGAGGATGGATAGCACCCGGGAATTGGAGGCTGCAGTGAGTTACGATGATGCCACTGTGCTCCAGCCTGGGCAACAGAGACTCTGAAAAACAAACAAACAAACAAAGATATTGCAATCAAAAACAACTGCAGCCATCTTTTAAAAATCCCGCTTCTATTATAGTTCCTGGTTTAAAGTAGATCTTGAATAAGTATTTGTTGAATTAACTTGGATCTTATTTAGGGAATTTTCACAGTAATAAGCCTAATAGAGTGGAGAGAGCAAGGAAATCATAAAAGTAAAAATAAAAACGTTAATGGGGTCTTTGTTGTACTGGTGGGAAAAGGACGTTTATCTTCCTGCTCAATATTTTTGGTCAGGGCCAACTTAGTTCACCACTTTTAGCTCTGGAGCTGTCCTTTATGGGCAGAGAGACAAAGTATCATGTGAAGAAGATGAACAGCAAGGACCCTAGAGAATTCAAACCACATCTTATAAGAAACAGGTGAAGGATGCTGATTTTTAACTTGTAAAAACTGCTCTTAATTCTAGACATATGAATTATAATAGTAATACATTGTCATTTATTAAGCAGCTACCATCTTGTCCATCTCATTTAATCCCACTAATAGACATAGTCAGTATGACTAACCCTTATTTCTAACTAATGAGAAAACTGTCAGTCAGGAAGGGAAAGTAACATATCCAAGGCCAGGCCTTATTACACTGTGTGCGTTTGTCTTTCCTGTGAAGTAAGAGCAGCTGCCTCTGTGGGGCCTCTTGGGAGAGAGTGAATGGCAGACAGATTGCAGCTCAACAAAAGAGACCGAGGTATTACTTCATAGGAGAGTATGTTTTAAGACATTTTTTGGTTAGTCTCTAGGAAATCTCTAACATTTTATTGCTGAAATTATACCCTTTAATGTGAAAGGATAAAAATAATACTGAACTTTGGGAAAATAACCCATGATTAATACAATTTACCTATGAGTTATCTGTTTTCAAGACAAATGTCTAAAAATAACACTGGAAATAAATGTTCCTTCTAAGCTTCCCCCTTCCCTGCTCCTTAAGATTGTAGTTAACATTCTACAACCAGCTGGGAATGTATATTTTCAATGTTTATGGTTGAAAGATGTCGACAGGCCCAGTACATGCCTGAACAGAAAGAATTGCTTCAGAATTAGTATTAACTCAAAAATAAACCTAACTCCTGTAGCATTTGCAAATTTATTTTTTAAATAGAGGCACTTGTGAACTTAGATGTAAAATTTAAAAGGGCATCAGTGTTCTTCAAAGACCTTGCTGCAGCCACTCCATTCCAGACATCCATGGGGCTCTTCCTGGCGTTGTGACACTTGGTAACAAACAGAAATAATTCAAATTGTGTTTGGTGTGAGCACCTTCCTCCTCAGAATCGAGCCTCCACCTGGGAAGTCTGGAGGTAAAAAGTACAAAAATCCCAAACATATATCTGAGATTTAAGACATGGGGGGTCAGTCAGCTTCACTGAAGGCCACAACGTCGGGATTTCTACAACTGGTTTTATGCCTCTTCCCCCATTAGGACAAAAATCAGTTCCACACTGAACTTTCACTCTAGGAGAAATTGAGCTAAATGCGGATGAGATTTTCTCCACAAAAGTTTGTTTCTCGCTTTTCTGGGGAGAGAGATGACTCTGGTTTCTGGTTTCAGGTAGGTTTGTAGGTTTAGGAATTTGAAAAACATGATTATCTTTCCTTAAGAGTAAGCAAAGGAGAGGATGGTGTGTGCCCCGCTGCCAAATCGTTCCAGTAGGCTGTAGGGGGTTGGGGTGGTGTTGGGGTGCGTCAAACCAATGCCTTTCCGCCAGACTGCAAGAGTGAAGGGCGCCGGAGAAGTGGGGTGATGTCAGCCCCTTCCTTATTTTGCACTGCTGCGGAAAACTCTCCCCACCCCTTCTCTCCAACTTCCTTCCTGGACTGCGCTGGCACAGAAGAGCCCTCCTTAGATGTGCTGGCACAGGAGAGTGCCCAGAGAGGAGACAACTCCTTGGATCGCTTTGCGCACAATCCACCCCTTCCCCCGCCCCCCAGCCTTCGGATCCCGCCCGGCCCGGGCTCCCCTCCGCGCCGGTGCAGGGTCGGGATGCGCCTCTGCGGACCGCTGAAGTGGGAGGGGGCCGCGAGCAGAGGACAGGGCCAGACGCTCCGCCGTCTTCTGCCTGACGCTCCTCTCTGGCTCCGCCGGGGTTGGTCTCTGTGAGAAAGACAGCAGGAGCTGTGACAGCGGCGAGAGCAAGCGGCTGGGGCGCCGGGAACCCGAAAAGCCCCGGTGCTCCCGGATACCGCACTTGGTGGTCAGCAGCCGGCCGTCAGGACCGTGGACAGCAGCGCCGTGCCCATGAACGCCAGCAACTGCAGCGATCTCTTCCCGCGCTCAGGTTGCTCCCCAGCCCCGAGCCCCGGGTCCTGGGTCAACTTGTCCCACTCGGATGGCAACCTGTCCGACCCATGCGGTCCGAACCGCACGGAGCTGGGCGGGAGCGACGGCCTGTGTCCTCCGAGCGGCAGCCCTTCCATCGTCACGGCCGTCACCATCATGGCCCTCTACTCCATCGTGTGCGTGGTGGGGCTCTTTGGAAACTTCCTGGTCATGTATGTGATCGTCAGGTAAGAAAGGCGCCACGGCTCCCCGCGGAGAGTTCAGCCAAGGTGGGGGGGGGGGGCGCAGAGGGGCATCTACGCCCCAAGGCTGTGCTTGCCTGGGGGGACCACAGAGGGGAGGGAAACTGGGGGGACTGGGGCCACGACCGCGGACGCAGTGATTGCTGTTTGCGTGGGAAATTTTACTTTTCTATTCTTTTCCTCCATTGATAAAAAGAAACCAAATTTTCTGGAACAGAAAAGTTGCTTTGATAAAGGCCATAAAGGTCTGGCAAAAAGAGGGGTGGAAGGAGAGAGAGAGAGAGGAAAGAGAGGGGTAAAGAGAGAGAAAGAAAGGAAAGCGGCATCTCAGCACTCTTCCGTGTACTGAACCAAGAGCACAGAGTTCTGCGCTCAGACCCTCTGCAGAGCTATGGAAACAGCAAGTTGTGAAGGACGAGGGAGGGATTTGAGTTTGTTTTTCCTAACTGGGGAGCTGAGTCTTGTCAGCTTTTTAAAACATGAGCCTGGCTCATTTTCCTGCCCCGACTGGTTTAGGGGCCCTTTTCCCCACACGGCCCCACCCCTTCTCCTACCAGGTTCTGGCAGCCTCAGCTACACTCTTCTTTCCCTCCGTCACCACAAAAGGTACAGGAAGTCTGCCTGGCCTCTCTCGGGGATAGTGTCACTTTGTTTTATTATCTAGACCAATTTGCCCTAGCAGCTGCAGATTCTCTAAGTTACAAATGGCATCTGGAAGAGGTAGGATGGTTCAGGAGCTCCGTAGGACATCACCGATTTTCAATGCCTCTAAAACTTGGAGCCATCTAGAAGTGACCCAAAACATCGTAATTCTGCATTAGAAACTGTTATATAGGAAGTTTTAATGGGTGCTCGAAACTAAAGGAAGTGTCTTTATCAAGTGAAATTATTCCAAAAGAGTTTATCCTGGTGTTCCAGATTTATTTGGTAAAAACTGTGCAAGATTTCAATGTTAAGAGAGATTGATGTTGACTGGGTCCATGTTGATGTGTCTGTTCAAATACTATTCGAAATGTGAAATACTATGTGCTCAATTTGGTTAAACAGGACGAATAATTTAACACTTTAAAATGGCTCCTAATTTGAATTTTTCTTCCCCCCAGAGGTTATATGTATGTAGGGAACGTGACATTTTCATATTTAGTTACAACATTTACTTCACCTATTTGGCAAGTATTGTGGGTTTCAGAGGAGCCTGTGAATCATTTCAGAATCACTCTTCCCATTATGATTTCATTACTAATAGGGTGCTGCAAATTGCTTGGAATTGATTCTTTCTACTTGTATGTCTGATTTTTTTTAATTAATGATTACTAAACAGCGAAGCTGATTTCCCGACTCCTTTAATGAGGACTAAGGTGTGTCTCTGAGAAAAGAGCACCCTCTATTGAGAGGAAGGCTCATAACAGAAAGAAAAATGCAGGCAGAGAATCAATGGGAGAATTTATTTTTGAAAACATTTATTTTATGTAATTTAATACAAAGATTCACACTAAAGATAAAAGCCAAGTCCAATTCTGCAGTTATAACAATACAAAAAGGATTATTAAGGGCCTGTCTTGACAGAGGGAAATATTTGTTCTCATTTTTTAAATGAAAAAAATCATGGAATCATAAACTGGTAGAACTAGAAGGAACTCTAGAGATTATCCATGCTAGGTGAATAAATGGAGGCCCAGAAAATATAAATGATTTCTCTAAGAACAGGCAGCTCATAAGTTCAATATCACTAAGTCCCTCGGCTAACAGAATTTTTGTTTATTAGAGCAGCAAATCATGATTTGAGTTAATTCAACTATTGGGTTGTTAGAGGAAGTTAGCTAGTGGTAATAATGAGGGAATAATAAATTACCCCAAGATTTTTGTATAGAATCCTAGAGGACAAAAAGCATGAAACAAAAATTACCAAAGCATCTAGTGATCCTGCTGATGCATCAAAAATTACCAAAGCATCTAGTGATTAGTCTGAAACATAATATTTTATTCCCTTTTGTTGCTTCGCCTTGGTATTTTCCTTCCTCATATTTCTCCCTGTTTGCTTTTCTATAAAGAGAGAACAGCAGCAACTAGCCATGGAATAAGCAGACTAGTCTTGCTCTAGGGTCTATGAGGCAGCTGGTTAGGTGAGTTCATTTTCAAGGCATCACCTTTGACATCTTCTTGACTTGGAGAAAGATGGAGACACGGTATCTCACCAAGCATATATTAGGCTTTGTTCTCTGCCCTGAAAGTTCTGACAAAATCAGCTCTATTTGCAAGGTCACCTGAAGCACCCACCTGTAGCTGGTTGAGTGTTTAATTCCAAGGTCAGGTAACCCTCTTGGAATGTGGTTGTGAAACAGAAAAATAGGCAGTTCCATAACAGATGAGATGACAGGGAAGGCAGCTGGTGGTTGAAGAAAGCACGTCTATTCAGCTATGAATATATAATTACTGTCTCCAGGCTGTGATACTTTAACCACAAAATGATCAGTTCAAGGATATTACTGTCCCTGATAAAAGGGTGAAGATAACACCGCATCTATCGAAGAGTATTGAGGAGCATTGCTCACTTCCTTCTGTTCAAAATTCAGCAGCTACTACTGAATGATCAAGTACTTATAGTTTTCTGACCAGATTAAGAAAATATTTATTAGAATGTTTTAGTACATTGCATGAGTCATGAGGCTCAGATGACTCTGGCAACAACAAACAAAAATAACTGCAAATACAGATGCCGTGATGAATTCCTTTCTGTTCTGTGTCTTCCAACACCATCAGTCTACCTTCACTAGCAACATTGAATAGTATGACTTCAGTGGGATTTTCATGTAGTCCTACGCCAAGGACTATAAGGGAGGAAAAACGATGCTGTGATAGGATCTAAAAATTTAAGACCCATATGTTTAGCAATAGAATACCTGAAATACCAGTCATCATCACCTGAAAGCTTTTTAGGTTTTAAGAACACCACCACCACCAACAACAAAAAAACCTTGCAGAATAATGTTATATAAATTACCACAAAGATTTTGGAAAATATGATGATAAAAATATTTTTAAGTAGCAATTATTCAAAAAGGTATGATAGTATAATGTTGTCAAGAATCTTTTTGTAGAAAGATTCAAAATAATACACAAAGTTACAGCACCAGAGATATTTCACCGATGGAAAATATTTGACAAAAGTATAGAATAACCACATTGCAAAATCGAATATAACATTGACATGTGTTTATTCTCCGAGGGCTTTTTCCATGTAGCTCTGAACGTGGTATGTACAGATACTGTGAGAAAAAATGGAGGCCTCGGAGCTCTGAGATCTTTCTAGCCTGTGAAAATCCAGTAAGGTTCCAATGAATAGCTCCGAGTAATAGTGCCTGTATTTATTTATTTATTTATTTATTTATTTATTTATTTATTTATTTGAGACAGAGTTTCACTCTGTCACTCTTGGTGTAGTACTGTGGTGTCATAACTCATAGCAACCTCAAACTGTTGGAAACAATCCTCTTGCCTCAGGCTCCCGAGTAGGTGGGACTACAGGCATCTGCTTATTTTTATATACAGGGTCTTGCTCTTGATCAGGCTGGTCTCAACCTCGTGAGCTCAGGCAATCCATCTGCCTCAGCCTCCCAAGTGCTGGGATTACAGGCATGAGTCACTGAGCCAGACCTACTGCCTTTATTTTTAAGATTGTTTCTTAATTTGAGGAGATAAATTCTCAATGTGTCCAGTTATCAGACAAGAGCATTTAAACACATGCAACATGTTACTGTCATTTCTTTTTCTAAAAACGTACTTCTGATTTTAGAAAAAGTTCTTCTATGAGCTTAGACTTATCGTATATAATAAATATTTGATTCAGGTTTAAGTTATAAAAGTATCAGTCATGCTTTTTTGGAATAGAAATATAAGTTTTTAAACTTAATTCAGACTTAAGTAGCTGAGAAATTAAGGAACCATAATGTTTTTAACCTAATTTAAGGTTTCATATGTGTGTGTATACACACATGCACAAACATGAGTATATGTATGTGTGTATATGCATATATATTTGAATTAAGTTAAATGCTATGTCACTACATATGGCCACCAGTAAATTTCACAAAATAAAGAGACAATAATTTATTTAAAAAACTTAAATTTTAAGAAAGTTCACTTTCTTTTTTCAAGTCCACAAAAGGTCCTAATTAGAGGACGGACTTAAAAGAGAAAAAAATTTCAGAAATAAAATTTTGTCCTTAACATAATGGCTTACATTAAAAAATGCCAACTTAATTTCATGTCTTTCATTTAGTCCTGGAGAGCTTCCAGTATCTATTACAATTTGAACACTAACTGCTATTTCCCATATAGGTGCTAATTCTGTGGGAACACCTCTTCCCCTGTGTCTCCTGAACAAACTAAATAGCTTTTCCTTTCCTTGGTTGTAAACCGTGTCTTTCCCATTTACATGGAGTTATCAGTCATTGAGTTTCCTATGCTCTTCTTTCTTTTCTTCCTTGAGTGAACTATCTTTCATTTTATAAAATATTTCCAACATAAAGATATAAAAGTATGTAATGATTCTTTCTAAGAAATTATATATATATATATAACTTTAATAATTTATGCTTCCATATATATGGAGGACAGACGTATGGATGGAGAAAGAGAGAGATAAGATACATAGATAATCTAAAACAATTGAAATCTCCTCTGTTCCCTCAAGACCGCCAATATACTGAATTTAGTGGTGATCATACATGTGTGCTTTTTAAAACTTTTACTACATATGTGTTCACACAAACAAAATATAGCATGTTTTTTTACATAGTCTTAGAACTTTTTATCATTTGTATCACAATACCCTTTTAGGTTTATACACCTAATTTGACTAATGACCCCAAGTTGTTCTCATTCCAATAGGCCATTGATAGAAACTAGATGTCAAACAAAACCATGAAAACAAACTAACGAACATTCCAGCCATTAACTCTCCTGAGTAATTTTAACTGATCTAAGAAAATTATGTGTGAAAAATTATTTGTAAAAATTTCTTTGTAATTGGTTTCCCAAGCTACTAATATTTTCATTAATACTTAAATATAATATTCAGGAAAATGATTTTAGCTATTGCTGCAACAAATAAATCCTTTGATAAATTTAAACAAGGGATAATCTCTCTATTTTGAAGAAAAAAATAAAAATAATTGGTCTCTGTCAAAATGTATTCAAATGATAAGTACTGACAATATTTACTTTAAGACTCTCAACAGCTTGTAGAGATCCCTTCCTTATGCATAAAAGTTAAAAATATTATTTCTTCTGGAATATCACTGAAGGTAGTAGTTGAAATAGAATATTTAGGCAGCAGGAAAAATAATAAGCTCATTTTGATAAAACAATATGATGCATTCCAGTACACAAGTGGTAAATACTGACACTAAATGTTGAGTGAAATTTTATTATTTATTTATTTCTGAGATAGAGTCTCACCTTGTTGCCCTCAGTAGAGTGCTGTGGTATCATAGGCCACAGCAACCTCAACCTCTTGGACACAAGTGATCTTCTTGCCTCACCCTCACAAACAGATGGACTACAGGTGCCCACCACAATGCCTGGTTATTTTTAGAGACAGGGTATCACTCTTGCTCAGGCTGGTCTTAAACTCCTGAGCTCAAGAGATCCACCTGCCGCAGTCTCCCAGAGAGCTAGAATTACAGCTGAGTGAAATTTTAAAATATGAGAATTCGAGTCTTCAGTCCTCACAAAGTTTAACATAAACTTAACTGAAAGTTTGAAGATTGCTGCCACAATCTTCAAACTTGTTTTTAGATGTAAGCGGATATTTCAAGAACTTGGAAGCCAAAGTGTAAAACAGATGAAAATGGCTTAATCATGTATTGGGACCCAGAAGCACTGCTTGGCTTGCACACCTGTCCCACTTTCCATGGACACCTGCATGGAATGTCTCTGGCTCTTGCAAACAATGGCTTTCATATTGCTTGAGATCATCCCTGTAACCCCCTCATTTCCTTTACCTCACCTTCACCCTCAACCATTGCTTTGCTAGTCAGGATTGCCCAGATAAAACCTGGTAATTCTTCACCTTGGCTGCCTCAACATCACTTGCCTTCTGCCCTGGGGCTTCTTTACTGAAGTAATGCCCCTCTGTAGGAATCAGCCTGGAACTCACATAGGCACTATGGATCTGAAGTCCATGGAGCAACACTTGACAGGGGAAATGGAAGCTGGGGACAAATGGTCGCCTCGTTCCCCTCTCTCTCAGATGCAAAATCCTGGGGCACCAACTATAAGGCACATCCAAAGGTCCCAACCCACATTGTGGCACCTCAAGAATATGTCGTGTCATGCCTTTTCTTCTTTTCTATTTCACTCTTTTAGCTCTCCATGTCTGTCCCCTGCAATCATTTTGCAAAATGATTCACCTGCACGGGAGTTCTCAGCCTCTGCTAAATATTGTTTCTGTTCTTTTGTAATTGGTTACTATATGTTATCTCAGTAAAATCTGGTTAAGAAATAGAGCTCTTACAGGCCCATTGATATAAGTTTTTCTTGACAATTAAGAATTCTTAAGAAAAATTCTAATTCGTATTCCCAAGTGGAACTACCAAGATAGTTCATAAGCTAAGCTTTCTCTTCCATTTGTGTTCCTGTTTCAGGATTCAGGAGAAGCTGCAGTAAGATTTGCTGAGTGGAGAGGGCACACGCAACAGTCATGTGCAGTGTTCAGTTTACCTCTTCTTGAGCTTGAGAGGATGGGATCATTATGGTCTGAGATATATAAAGGAATTAAAAGTCTTCCAGTCCTTGTAACAAATTATCTGAGACTGTGTAAAACAAAAACAACCTAGCACTCCCATCCCCACTGCTTTCAGGTTATAAAATAACTTTAAGAGTATCTTGTGATAAGTAAGCTCAAGAGAATTTCAGGATCCTCAAAAGTAACCTAAGACACCAAGAATGAGAAACAAAATAGGTAAGAAGCATCATACAGTGAGTCTGCGAGCTACTCTTTCCTTATCCATGCTTTCTTACCTTAGAGAACCTTTTTTTCTTTCCCACCAGTTCATTAGGCTGAAGGACTCTGAACCAAGATATAAATTCCAAAAGGGGAAATAGTAGGGAAGGAAAACTCTGCCTTGGTTCAGGATGCCAAGTGTCAATTGTGGCTCAACTTCAAAGCGCTCTGTGCCTCACTCTCCTCACCTGTGCAATGGGTGAATTGGACTAAAAAATCTTAAGATCCCTTCTAGTACTAAGACTATCCTATGGTGGCTTCAATGAAAATTAAGCACATTTTTTCCTGACTATACTATCTATATTCATGTACAAAACTTAGTCTTGGTGCCAATTCCATCATAACTCTTTGGATTCTACATAAGCTCAAATGGGTTCTGTCAGAAAGAGGGAAGAGGGGAGGAGGAGAAGGAAAGAGAGACAGTTAGAGAGAGTGCCAGGTGTCTTGTCCAAGACCATAAGTGAAAGTGAAAGTCAAGATGTGGTTCATAAACTCCACGTTATAAGGAAGAAGTCAAACAGAAAATGGTGCCTTTCCCCAATGTTCCATTTCTTCCCAGGGAAGACACCAAGTGAGGGTCACTAGTCTAAACACAGGTGCAGGACTGTGAGGGGGGAAATGGGGTCATTTTCTTTACTGCACAAGGACCCCCAAACAAAAGCCCCTGCTATTTATGGACCTGTGGACCTGGGAGAGGGATGAGAAAGACTAGGAGTGGGAAAGCACTGAGTCAGAGTGGAGAAAAAGGGTCTTCAAGGATCCATGGTAAGGAAGTCTCAGCAAAGCCACCTGGGAAGGTTCTTAAAAGGACTCCTCAGGATGGAGCCTTCTCAGGGATTAGGAGCGCAACCATGTGTGACCGCATGACTGGAAAAGGTGGCCAGGGCACACCACTCCCTCTGTTTCATTCTCTATTTAATTCATAAGAGATTGCTTTAGTCTTTGCCTTCAAATATTGCTTACACTCCAGATGTTGTGTTCTAAAACTGATGCAGAGGGATGACAGTTCCACCAACTCTAGTCAAATGAACCTTGTGAACCAGTGGACAGAGCTCTAACACTTGATGAATCTATGATGAGTTCTAATGAGACAGATCACTATGCTCTGAATATGTTTCTGTCCAGGCAAGAATATTGTCAGAGACAGTTATTTTGTTCTATTTAATTAGACCATGTATTCACTTATCCATTGTATAGAAGTAGGTGTGTTGGAGCACTCAGGCTACCATAGCAGAATGCCATAGCCTGGGTGGCTGACAACACAGGACTTTATTTCTACAATTCTGAGACTGGGAGGCCCATGGTGGAGGTGCCAGCAGGTTCTGGAGCAGCATACCTCTTAGTTCATAGACAGCTATCTTATCACTGTGTCCCCAGAAGACATAAGGGGCAAGGAGAAGCTCATAAGGGCACTAATCACATTCATGGGAGCATGACCTACTCACCTCCCAAAATCCCTATGCCAATTACCATCACACTGGAGATCAGGTTTCAGTAAGTGAATATGGGTAGAACACATTTAGTCTATAGCAGTAGGTATCCTAAAGTGATTCAAATAGTAACCATTCATATTTACTAAAAAGTATTACTGTATTTAAATTAAATCTTAAAGAAATTAAGCCAGCCTGACTCGCTCACCATCTTCCAGGACACTCATAATTTATCTCTTCTATATGCTTTTCTTCACTTTCCCTCTTCTTTATTTTTCTTCTATCATCTCTCTAATTCTTTTCCTATCAAAATCCCTCTTATACAAGTCTCAATTTAAATCCATTCTTCTTTAAAGCCTCCCTAATGTACTCCTATGACCAATTTTCCAGCAGTGAACTCAAAATATATGTTACTATAGTGAAAAAAAAAATCTGTGTCTTACAAACTGTCACTAGATATTCCTTGCAGATTTGAACTACGTCTATCTGTTTGTGTTTAGGTAAGAAATTCAATATTCAAAGTGGACCAACAGCACTACTCATCTTTAAAATAACTGTAATTCAAAGTTTTTAGCAATTCAAATTTGCCTCAAATTATTCAGGAATAAAATGTAACGTGGAAAATTGCCTCAATTTACTGCTTTATTCATGCCTATTTAGCTCTTACCACCTGAATTATGAAAAGTGATCTTTACCATATTAGCAAGTCATAAATTCAATACACACACACAAACACATCTACGTATGCATACATACACCTATGTCACAAACTTTGCATGGGGAATAGAATGTTACTCTTGTAATAGACATACCAAGGGTAAAATTCAAAGAAGTAAAAAAAAAAAATTAAACATTAATATAGTCAATTTTCATTAGTCGTGGAAGTTATGTTTTATAAAATAACTATGACTACTGAATTATCAAATAACAAAGATTGGCTTCTAGGGGAAATAGAGGAGCAAGTTCCTGTGAGCCCCTGGTTGTAATGTTTTCATCAGGTAATCAATCCATAATCTTGCTTTATATGTGTTTCCATATAAAGGCACCTTATTTAATAGCACCTTATTTAGTAGTTCATTCATTAGCATTGAACTCCTGGTTAATGGCACGATAACTCACACCTGCACAAAGCTTTTCCGGCACAAGTACTTTCTCCACCAGGCACATCATAACCTTCTTGGCTTAGGGACACAAGACATTACTTCAGCACTATGCATGGGGCCATTCTAAATAGTGAAATCACAGGCAGAAAATATAGAAAGGAGAGAAACAAAGCAATAAACAGACTGTAGAAAGGACAATTTCCCACAGTATGGGCTGAAACAAGATGGCAGCCCCGAGCCTTGTTTGACCTCACCTGGGAAAGGGCTCACTGAGGGACTCAGATTTTTCACTGCTCTTCACTTGTCCATGCAAGTCCGCAAATGGCCACAAAGGCCCACAAGTGTTCTGGTTGGGTTAAATAGATCTTAGTGAGTAGGTCAATTCCCAAATACAGAATCCTCAAATAATGAGGATCGAATGTGTGTACAGTCTTCTTCATGAAAGTATTTTAAAAACACAACCAAAGAAGAAATCGGGAAGCTATGTCCCATATTAAATGTGGCAGTGAGGTCATGCCCTGAAGACAAGTTCTCTGTTGTTATCATCATTTACTATAGTCAGATGGAATAGTTAGAAAATGAAATGGATTTCCATATGTCTCACTCATTAGTCACCAGAAGCCTGAGCACATCACACAAGCTAAAAACATACATATTTTATTTTGTATATGGAAATAAAATCCTCAAAATTAAATTGCTCCCTTATATTTCTAAAAATAGAAGTTCAGATAAAATTGGGACTAGTGATATACAAATGGAGTGTCAGGATCATACTTAGAAGTCAGGATAGAGGTTGGTTGTCTTGTATGCTTTCATTTTTAGAATAGCTCTAAAATTCTGAAGACTTTTAGCTAATAAATAGTAACTGCACTATAGCTATGAAATCACAACAATTACTTATATTTAGCAAAACATGGAGCAATTTTTAAGCCACAAAATTCTTATTCTAGTTTTAATGAGAAACTGAAAAGGGCTCTCTGCCTTTAATGGTGAGAACGAACGAACAAACCAGAAATTCAATACAGAACATAAAAAGCTATTTTATAGCAAAATAATTTTATTGGCCAATGTAGAGTTTCGATTTAAATGATTCTGAGATAAGACTCTCACCTCATTCTAGTCCATTGAGATGTACGTATAACTCATACCCGCTCGAGAAAGGGGGTCACCTTGCTCAGTCTTTCCTCCAAAGGCCTAGAAAGTAAATATTTTAGGTGTTAGCAACCAAACAATCTGTATCATAGCTACTGAAATCTGCCACCGTGGCCCAGAAGCTGTCATGGGCAACACACAAAGTCATACACAAGACACCAATGAGTAGCCACGACTGCCTTCCAGTAAAACATTGTATGGATGCTGAAATTTGAACTTCCATATAATTATAATGTGTCCGGTTATGATGTTTCTTTTGATTTGTTTTCAACCACATACGAATGTAAAACCATTCTTAGCTGGCAAGCCATAGACAGAAGTGCTGGGCGGGACTTGTCCCACCTGCTGTCATTTGCCAAATTGTGGCACAGATCATGCTAAATAAAATGTGTATTTTTGGAGTGGTCATAAAGTAATTACATATCACCTTCTTTGGAAAATTTGATTCTACATTATTTAATAGATGAAGACAAACTATTTAGTTACAATAACCTAAAACCAACTTGGAGTATTTTTGAACATCAGAAAATTGCAACACGGATATGAAATTAACAGAAACCAGAACAGCAGCTATAGATTGTTATGGCAGAGGGTATTGCTTTTCTACAACTGATGTTGAAGCTGAGTTATAGTAACCACCACCCAGGATTGTCTCAATTTCACTCCAGGCCCTCATCTCTAATTGTTGACTCTTCATTTGGCCCAGATGATCAGCTGTGTTCATCACCACCTTAGCCAGCAATTAAGGAGGAAGTGCTTAGAAAAAGCATTTCTGAAGAATTTTCCTTGTCTGGATACACTTTGTGGTTACTTTAAGTCACTGCAATTTTCTGGGCTTTCTCACAGTATTTTCATCTTCAATCATTCGGAAGCTTTCAGGAAAAATTGAAACTGTCATCTGCAAATTCACATTAACTTCTTGGCAGATGTAAAACCTGTTCTCAAAGGCGCCTCTGCCTGCACCCCCTGTCTGCACCCGAAGAGTGAGCAGCGGTTTCACCTCGCTCCACCTCTCTTTACGCCATTTTAAACTTAAAAGCTTATTGCTTTGATTTTTTTTTCTTTCCTTTCTGACTTATGTAAATGCTCATTTTAAAAAAATTGTTTTTTGCAGTTCTCAAAGATTGATTTGGAAAATATTATTACTTAGTCTTTAGAACCCAGATGTCTTAACTAGATAAGAAGGAGCACTGGGGTTGCCCAAGGTGTGTTTAGGATGTTTGGAGGCCCTCAGCTCCTCAGCTGTGGTCTGGTTCATTGATTTCCTTGAGATTCACTGAGATCTCCTCACTACCCGACTCTACATCTTGAGTCAGTACTCCTCTATCCATGTCCAAATGACTGCTCCTTCGATCAGTCCTGCTCAGAGAAAGCTTTCTTACGTGTACAGGAATTCTTTGGATTACCCAGATGGTCATCAGGCAAAGGTTTGCAAAAAGAGCCAAGTTGAAGGAGAGTTTCAACTGGGGGACATATAGCCCAACTGAAAAATCCTATCCATCCTAGACTCTCTAAGTGAAAACCAATTCTAAATTCTAGCAAGAAATTCAGAAAGGATAAGATGAATATTAATATTTGAGAGTTTCTTTCCAACTAATTCATGAAACATCAAAGCTGGACCATAAATCCTTGGGACACATTTACACAGGTAGAAGCAGAGGCCTCCCCGACCTCCCAGCCCAGGTCTCAGTCCTGGTTACACATTAGAATCACCTGGGAATCTCATAAAATGGAAACCCACCTGAGGCTAATTAAATCAGAATCTCCAGGTAGTTCCTGGGCACAGGTAGCTGGAACAGTTCCCCTGGTGGTTTTCCTGTGCAGCTAAGACAGAGAAGCCCAGGCCTGGTCTGGCCTGTCCAGTTGGTGGCTAACAAAACTGCGCCCTGTTTGTCAAAGAGATTTGAAGGTCTATCAGTATGTTTTACTTCTCTGAACTTTAAGAAGTTGTTTACAGAACAAGTAGCAAATTAGATTATCTTCCAGAAAAGTGAAAGCTCAGGATATTTTGGAAGTTTCCCTAAATTTGGCCAATCAGCTCGCTTCAGAGTAGGTAGAATGGAGTGAATAGAGCAGTAAAACCAGGCTGAGAAAACGTGTCCTATCTCTGCGCCTTACTAGTGACCATGCTCATCACCCAACCTACGTGAATGTCGTCAGTTAGCCCTTACTGCAGGAATAATATATATATTCAATTTCACATGTATTTTAGTGAAAATTAGATAAGATATCTGAAAATGTGTGACAAACTTTCAAATGTTCCATAAAGCTAAAGAGTTTCCTTATTTGCTCCCAATTTATCTTCCTTCCACCCGACCTGAGGACATTGGCATGTAATATAGCAACATTCACCCAGTACTTTTGCATTGCCCTAGTTTAGATGTACTACACATTATCATGTTTCTAATTACAATTTTTCTTTCTAAAAGGACCATCTCTTCCGAGGTTTTCGAAGCTAGGCGTTGCATGGGTGACACTCTTCTTTCCTCATTCCCATCAATCCCTTCCTGCTGGCTCTGGGTCATCTCAAAACCATTGTGTTGGTGACCGGGAGGATATGAAGGGAATGCTGAGCACAGATCATTGCAACTTGTTTTGCAAATTCTTTGGTTTACTATTGATATCTTTTTTAATAGTCTAATAAACTCAGGGATGGGGGGGATGCAAAATAATTATTGTTTGGCCAAAATAGCTATGTTTGAATTTGTGTTACAGTCAAAGAGTCTAGAGCAGAATCTAAGGGTGGACTGTGCGTTATGAAACTCCTTTCTACTCAGCGGCACTTGTTCATTTGTATCAGAAGAAATAACTGGTAACAATGGCGTTCTCTGAACACTGGCTTTGGGAATTCACGCATTTATGATTTCATTCCTGTGAAGAGTCATCCTGACCCCTGTTGAGTCTGACTCTGTAGTCACAGGAAAATTGGTCAGATGATGGAGCTCTTCATGAGGGGGTGAATTAATGACAATTCCATGGGCCCACGAGTCTGTTTCTAATACCTTCACCATGGATTTTTCCAGGACTTGCAAGGCAATGTCTGCCAACTTCCTAAATCAGAGCATTAGACTTTATAAATAAAGCAGGCTCAGGATGTAGTAGAGAGTAACATCCTTGAGGTTTACGGTGCCCCTGAGAACTAAGACTCTTCCGAGTACCAAAGCTGTGGGAACAAGGAGATCAATGAAAGGGAGGCCTTCTTTGTTTCTGAGCATTTTTTCACTGAATCACTGGGTTCGGTGCCAGTGAGTGGTTGAGCTTTCTGCAGGGGAGTATTAAATGGTAATTGAAAAATGTTGCCAGCGGTCTAACTTGAACATTAGAACCTGATTGTGCCTGCCAAGATGAACAAGGGAAATTATTATCAAGATTATAATTTTATATTTACTCAACCCCCATCAGCTCTGAAAGGGAAACCACATGGATTGAATAGAATTAAATATGAGCGTGCTTGTGATAATGTCCGTGACCTGAGGTCAAGAAAATAAGCAGTCCTATTAAAAGCAGACAGCATTAATTGAGATTCTCCGAATAGTCTTCACTTCTCATGACAAAAGGAAACTTTTCCATCTTCTTTGTAAAACAAACAAAACACATATCTAAGGGCTCAAGAGAATGTGTTGAAATTTTATGGGACTGCGAGTTTTTCTTTATATTGAGTAATTTGATTTTCATAAACTTTGTGTGTGTGTGTAGACAGGTAAGAAATAATGAACCAGACTAATTTTAAAGAAAATGTACATGCTTACTACATTTATTGATTGGTATGTATCCAGTACCCTCTGAGAATTCCAGACATCAGTGAGCAAAATAGATACAGCCCTACCTTTTTCTGAAGGGACAGTGTAATGGGTAAGAAGATTAAACCATTTCATCAGTTAATATATGCCAATGGTAGAACTACAATAGCTTACCTTGTTTTCTTTAACCATATTATCAGAAAACCATTGTTCTCAAGATTAATTCCAATTAATGACTGTAGTTCATTTTCCTCCAACATCAAGCCCAGCAATGGGATAACTCTTGATTTAAGTTTTGTTAAAGGAATCATTTATGTCATTACACAATATCTGATTAGCTATCATTTATTTATTTACAAGATAGATAAAAATGAGTCGAAAAGGCCACAGTTAATTTTTGTTAAAAAAAAAAAAAGAAAGAAAATTCTATCAACCATAATTAACAAGTAAATTGTCAAACTAGATGTTGTGAACGTTTTACAACTGCTCAGGATGTTACCAGTAAGTGGTAGAGTCTTGAATGAATGAAATTCATAGAAAGAAAACCTCAAGAATCATTCTTCCCAGACATCCATTAGCATGTTACCGTCCTGAAACAATAATCATAAGTATTATCTATTTATGGGTAATACTCTGTCAGATGAACACAGGCAGAAGAAAAATCAAGCTGGAAGTCAAACATAAAACTTCCGGCTTTTAAAAGTTAGCAGTTTTATAAATTTAGGATATAAATACCAAAGGAGAAATTGATGCCATCTTTTAAAGAAGGATTACTGTTTGGAACAAAGAAGAAATATATCACATTCCACAAAAGGCATTGCCACGTTAGTCAATGCCCTAAAACATAACTCAAAGCACATACACTCCACCATTGATAATTTCCACAGGACAGCAATACCCTCCCAGCATTTTAGAACTCGAAAGCATATGAATGAAGAAATTAACATGCCTTCTACACACCCTTGCTATTAAGAACTTTTTAAACCATATTTTAAATAAAGATACATGTCTTCTACTTTACCAAAAAAATACATGTCTTCTACTTTACTCAAGAATAAAGATTAAAACCATGCTTTCGTGTGACAGCCATGTTCTGTTCACAAGTTGTTTGAAGTTAAGTTGATATTAAGAACATAATATATTGGTCAGCATTCTAGATGGAATAGATAAGATCACACAATGCCCCAAACCAAAACATTTTTGAAAGATAATTGGCCAAGAAGCCCTTCGAAAATAGTTGTGTTTTCACGACGTTCATAAGTCAGGATGCATTAATTATCTTCAGCACACCTGAAAAACATCTTGAAACAATGGTAATACAATGGTAATCAAAAGTGAAACAATGGTAATCAAAAGTGACACTTTGATAAATATAAATCCTCAATTTGGGCCTGTATTCTAAAGACAAATAAACAGGAATGAAGCAGAACATGTGCTGCCTAGAGGTGTGTCTTGGAGAATGCCATCAGCCTTACTCAATTTAAAATCCACAATAGGCATCATCATCTTCGTCACTGTATTTATTGACAGTTGCTGTATATCAGACTCCATACTAACCATCTTTGGATACACTGCTCTATTTTATAAAATTTTCATCCTTACACCAACCTTTTATTTTTTTAATTTCAGGTTAATGTGAGGGTCCAAACAACTAGGTTACCATATTTATTTGCAATTGTTAGGTAGAGTCCCTCTTGTACTTGTGTCCCACCCCCAGGAGTTACACCATATACCCTTACGTTGTACCCATTAAGTGGCAGCTCCCAATCCCCTTCCCTCTCTTTCTTCCCCTGCTTTATTACCCCTCCCCCCAACTTGAATTGAATTTGTTCTTTTATGTGAACGCACATTAGATCATCTACTGCCTTCATATTAGTATTGAGTACACTGGATATTTGCTTTTCCATTCTTGTGATACTTTATTAAGAAGAATGTGTTTCAACTCCATCCAGGTTAATACAAAAGATGTAAAGTCTCTATCTTTATTTTATGACTGAATGGTATTCCATGATATACATATACCCAAGTTTGTTAATCCATTCCTGGGTTGATGGGAATTTATGTTGTTTCCACATCTTGGTGACTGTAAATTGAGCTATGATAAACAATCTAGTGCAAATGTTGTTATGATAAAATGATTTTTTTTTCTTCTGGGTAGATGCCTAGTAATTGGATTACAGGATCAAATGTGAGGTCTAATTTGAGTTCTTTGAGGATTCTCCATTATTTCTTCCCAAAGAGGCTGTATTAGTTTGTAGTCCCCCTGACCATTTTAAGGAAGGTACTAATGTCCAGCTTTTACAGATAGGGAGAAAAGAATTCAGAAGATTTATGTAATAATCCCAATTTTGCCCAGCTAATAAATGCTGGAACTAAGATTTGAATCAAGAGCTCTATTATTCTGAAACTTCAGATTTTAAAAACTGGTGAAGCTATTCAATTGCAGAAAAGAGAGATTTTCAAACCAGTTACCAAGGGGTTCACTTGGGTGGCTGACAGGCATATTATTAAACCTTTTATATCTTACTTCCCAGAATGTTCCCCAATTGGCAACCTGTTCATGAATTTTCCTTAATTGATAGGCTCTTCCTCATCAAAATGGGAATGAAAGAAAGAAGAAATCTGTCTCCTTGCAAATCTAAATCTGGGAGTTTTCCTTTATATCAGGCTGGATATTTCGAATTGACTTTTCATCCCTAAGCTAACTTGATCTCAGTCTCTAATTGAGTCTGCCTTTCAGCCTGAAAAGATAGAATCCATAATTACTTGTGGAACTTCTAATTAAAAAATCTCACTTGTGATCTATGGGCACCATCAAACTCTACGCCCCAAAGCATCATTACTTAGAGTATAATCAATAGGCTTTAATAGTAACGACCAAGAGATAGCTGCTATGCCAGGTCAGTGCAGGGAGCCTCAAATCCATCTAGTGAGGCTTTCTGGATCTATTTTTTGGCTAAGAACAATGACATTTTCATATTATCCTTTACATTAGTGCATTTTTTCCAAGAAAGGAAATTTCTAGTTTGGAGAATATAGCATGTAAGCTCCTTCAGGACAGACACTATATGTTTTTTTTTTTCTTTTTCCCCCCCCTTTTGTATCCCAGAACTCAACAGAGTAACAAATAGTACGGGGATGCAGAGTAGCTGAAATGTTTCAGTACACTGAATTGACTCTAATTTTACGTTTATGCTACATTAGTTTTGGCTGTTGGTATTTGAATGCTCCATTTCTGATTTTTTAAAGTAACAACTTCTAGATCATTATTCCTCTAAAAGTTAATAGTTGAAAGAAACTTGGAAACCCCAAGAGTAAATTCTTATAAAAGAGTTACCCATTGTTCGATTTGGGAGCACAGGTATTTTCCAAGGCTATTTTCCACACTCAAGTTGGGAAGGGAACCTGAGTCTGGGGTTTCTTCCTTTTTTTTCCTCCTACTTTATGTCCCAAGGAATCCAGATGTGAGAGGGGTTTGGAAGAGATAATGGTGATTGATAAAAAAGGATGTGGAAGAATTAAAACTTAGAGAAGCTGAGAATATCAGTCTGGAGTAAGATCTTTCACTCAAGGATTTTGCTAAAGCATCCCTCTAATTAAATTCAAGGAAGGACACTTATCTCCCTACCCTAGTGAGCAAAATGCCAGATGGACAGGCTGAAGGCACATTAGCTGGAGTTCCTGCCAAATGAAAGCAACCAGGCACAGCAGCATTACTGCAGAGAGCCTAAACAAAGCAAACAGACCCCCAGAAGACTAGAAATCCTCCCTTCTCCCTTATGACTTGACTCTTACCTCTAACTCTTTGCTTCTCAAACAGCTGATGGGGTCTCTTATGAAAAGTAGGGAATCCTAGCCAATTCAACTCCATGCCAGAGTCTTCCCATAGACTCCTCTGGTTATTCCACATTCTATGCCTGAGAAGCAAGTTGGGGGATGGGGAAGTTAGGTATTTGGGGAGTTTTCCAGAAAATGGCATTTTGTTTATTGCATCCATATAACAGACTGAAAAATGACAAACACTGAGAGAAGAATTCTTCATTGTCAGAGTTTTTTTTTCCTGAAAAATCTCCCAGGAGGAGAAGGATAAGGTGTCAATGGTCATAATAACAAGACAACTAACTGTAAGGATGGGGTTCTTCCCTGGAAAATGGGAAGAAGGAAGGTGCAAGGCAATTTGTTGCTAGGAACTCAGATTCCTTTCACAGATCACATGAGGCAACTACAGGAAATTTCCAGCTTCTCCTATGCACTGGCTTTTCATAAACATTTAAAAGTACAAAATTTAAGTCAAGATAAGAAAATCCTACTTCACAGACCAGGAAATACGGTGATGATGAAATTTAGAATATCTAATATCTCACTATCAATACGATGGGTAGCAACACTTCTGAATTTAAATGGATTTAACAGTGGGCAGCACCTGTGGCTCAAAGGAGTAGGGCGCCGGCCCCATATGCTGGAGGTGGCGGGTTCAAACCCAGCCCCAGCAAAAAAAAAACGTAAATAGATTTAACAGAGGTTTATATTTGTGTCTGGAAAACAGATACATCACTTAATTTGCTGAGCCCTGAACTAATGGCTTTCTGCCACCATCAAAGACAAAATCCTTAGCATAATGGGCAGGCATCTGAGCCTGAGAAGGAAATTTAATATTCTCAGAAGCCCATTCCATGGAATGAAGCAAAGTTTAAATACCTGCCATACTCCTGCCACCTAAACGCAAGCCAGGTGCTCTTCTCAGAGTCCCCATGTCAACCCCTTCTGTTCAGTACCATCCAACATGCCATTTTGAAATGATTTGGTTCCAGTTTCTCACCAGACTGAAGATTTCTCCAAGGCAAAGAGGTGTGTCTTAGTTGAGTACTAGGGCCTTCCAGATGCTAGGCAAAAATTAAAATTAAAAAAGTATTAAATAAATGTATGTTGACTTAATGTTGACATAAAGACCATTTTACAGTGAACAAAAGTAATTATGAAAATATAATACATTCTATAAAAATTTAAAGCACACCCGTAACTGTTAG
>CAUYQV010128905.1:0-25541 GCA_963574575.1 Galagoides demidoff | reverse complement strand
GGCATCACAGCTCATAGCAACCTCCAACTCCTGGGCTCAAGCGAGTCTCCTGCCTCAGCCTCCCAAGTAGCTGGGACCACAGGCGCCTGCCACAACGCCCGGCCATTTTTTGGTTGCAGCCATCATTGTTGTTTGGCGGCCTGGGCTGGGGATTCGAACCCGCCACCTTAGGTGTACGTGGCTGGCGCCTTAGCCGATTGAGCCACAGGCGCTGAGCCTCTTTTCATCTTTTAATTTTTGCAATACAACCTTTTGCACCTCTCCCTCTAATTTAAAATATTTGTGGTCCTTCTGAGTGTTATAATGCTAATGAGCATTGAATTTTTTAATGTTGATACAGCACTATCACAAAGCAAGCAAATCGTCTTATCTTTAGCAGAAACAAGGCGATATTGTAATTCCCAATCTTCATTTAAAAAGTCTGTCTTATTTGCACCAGAATGTTTATTGCAGCCCAATTTATAATTGCTAACTCATGGAAGCAACCCAAATGCCCATCAACTGATGAATGGATTAACAAACTGTGGTATATGTATACTATGGAATATTACTCAGCCATAAAAAATAGAAACTTTATATCATTCGTGTTTAGCTGAATGGAGTTGAAAGACATCCTTCTTAGTAAAGTATATCAAGAATTGGGGGGGAAGTATCTAATGTACTCAATATTATTATGAAACCAATATAAAAACACACTCTCTTATGAATGGTAAAACACAAATATAGTCTAACAAGGGGGAAGGAGTGGCAAGAACGGAGGAGAAGGGAGAAGGTGTTTGGTGGGCGGAGGGAGGGCATTTGACAAGATCTCGACTAATGTGCACAATGCAAGGGTGTGTTTCTAGACAACTAAGAGTAAACTGTAAATGTCTTACCACAAAAAATAAGTTAGTGAGGTGATGGTTATATTAATTGGTTTGATTTAAGCATTCTATATGATATATCAAATCATTACATTGTACCCCATAAATGTATACAGTTAGGATTAATAAAAAATTTTTTTTTTAGAATTCTGTCTTCTTCCTTCAAAGTTCTTTTGGTCCTCTTTGACAAAATAGGCTATTAAGCAGACAGAGTTAAAAAATACTGGTGATCTGTGCAACTATTCACAAATTCCACTTTCACACAGAAACACAGTGTACTTTGTCAAAAGCTGATAACAGACTGACGTACTTGACCCCCATAAATTCTCAGCCTCCTGAAGTAATGGCCTCAGTCAGGCAGGGGAAGGTAGAACTAAATCATGAGCACAGCAGCCATCAATTTTTCCCTTATGGCTCACTAATGTTCTAATTGTGCTGGTCAGCCTGGGAGGATTATTTTGTTAAAACTTATTTTACTCTTTGATATTTTAATCACATTCATTTTTAAAATTAAAGAAAAATATAAAAGATAAAAAAGTAATAATAAGAATGAAAGGATTTGTTCTATAAAATTTAGATTCAGTCAAAAGGCCACACTTAAGGACCCACAAGGCCACATGTGGCCTTAAGACTGCAGGTTTCCCCCTGCCCCCCACACTATATTCTTGTTTCTTTCATATTGCTAGTATATTTCATGCTTCAGTCATCACACCATGAAAAAGGATTACTATATAAATAATACTATTTCAAAGACTTCAGTTTTAAAACAAGGTTTTCTGATTTTGACTCCAAAAAAGTAATTAGACTTGAGAGAAACCCGGATTAGACCCAAAGGAATCAAGTTGTGTTCCTACTAATGATGATTTTATTTCAACACATAACATGCCATAGTCCAAGAACACAAATATTTTTGTGATGGCCACTTGAGACTCTTATTTGGAGCTGTGTATGATTTCTGATTTAAGAATTCCATTTATTATCTAAATCTCTGTAATAGAGGGAGGGAACCTGGAACAATAGATCAAAATTGGGTGGATGTTTCCTTGACTCCCTAAGCAGCATCCTCGAGGGAGCATCCTTTGGAAAAGAAGATATTTCCACCCACCTTTTTATCCCAGGCAAACTTCTGATAGCTCTCTTTATGGTCCAACTATACATAATTGTTAATATTATCAATTGTATGACAAATACTAAGTATTGTAATTTCTGTAAAATTATTGCCTCAGAAATGTAGTTATTACCCTCTTATAACTAACTTCTAATGGTGGTATGTGATAGGCTACCCTTATTGCCCTTTTTCTCTTTCAATGCTTTACTTTAGTGTAATAGAGAATAAAAATTATATAAGAATATGGCTGTAAAACTGCTATACCTAACAGGGTAAGATAAACTTTACTCCACCCTGGGCTTCTTTTCTTCCCATCCTTAAGTCTATTAAAATGTTAACACTCTGCTGTACCACAGTCTGAGTAGCGCCTGCACACTCTACAGTTTGTTCTGTTATCCATGCTTAAAATAACTGTCCATTTTTTTCTCCCTCTACTTAAAGTCTGAACGTTGTTCTGTGACTAGAATGTACATTTAGGAACCCTTCTTCCCCACTCCAGTGATTCCCAGTTGGGAGGACACTCGACTTTTGTACCCTGGGCCTCTTTCACCCCTTCGCCCCACCCCTGAGGAGGTAAATTTACCTGGTTTGAAAGTATGGAAAGACTAACAGAGAATGTATGGCTCAGCTCTACCCTCCTTCCAGCAAGCTTCCTGCCCCAGTTAGAGCAACCAGCTATGCTGTCAAGTCTTCATAATTAGAAATCCAACTTGGCTAACACTTAAAAACACATCCAATGACGTTTTGTCTACCAGAAAGGAGGTGATATTTGGGCCTTCATCTTCGCTGTTTCATTTCTCCCCTTGTATAGAACCTAAGAAGGGGACCTCTTCAGATACCCTTATGTGCATGAATTTCTGTCTCTCCCATAAGGGCTCTGCTGACTACATTGGGCATTGGTGAGATCTGCCCTTATTAAAATAATACAGTGTGTATTATCTGTTTCGTTCATTACCACCTTACATTGAGTTTATATAAATCCATCCGAGTGTTTCTAGTCATCATCATCAGCACACTGTAAGTTCTTTCTGAATAGAAAACATGGTTTTTACTTATTTATACTTTGTATTCAAAACAGGATTTAAGGCACTGAATAACATATCTCAATTGTTTGAAAAAGATGCAATGCTTCTCTCCAGGAAACTGTATGTAATACAATTGATTACAGAGTTGTAAACATCTTGTTTATTTGATAGAGATGAACAATCAGGTATTCCTAATGATTGAAAATTGTCACTTTCAGCTTGGTGTCCATAGCTCAGTGAGTAGGGTGCCGGCTGCATACACCAAGGCTGCTGGGTTCAAGCCTGGCCTGGGCCAGCTAAACAATGACAACTCCACCCATAAAATAGCCAGGCGTTGTAGCAGGTGCCTGTAGTTCCAACTACTCAGGAGACTGAGGCAAGAGCATTGCTTACGCCCAAGAGTTTGAGGTTGTTGTGAGCTGTGACACTACAGCAGCTCTACTGAGGGTGACATAGTGAGACTCTGTCTCAAAATTCAGAAAAAAAAGAAAGAAAACCGGCACTTTGGACCATTCCCCCCTTTACACAAATCTTTATAAAATGTATTGCACACTTTCCAGCCTTAGTAAACCTTACAAGCCAAAAGGTGCTTATATTTTTTCCATTGGCACAGAGTGTCCAAAGTGCTCGTGTTATCTTATTCTATTAGAAGTGTTTTAAAACAGAGACTTCAACTCTCCTGATCAAAATATAGCAAATTCACCCAAAGTGGCCTGAGAGAACAACACTGAGAGGAGACAAGTTGGAAACTAAGAAAATAGTGCCTATTATGAAATTCCAAAGGGCCAAGAAATAACAGAAGCAAGAAACGGTAGCTCCCAGCAGCTAAGAGACTCAGAAGTAGAATCAGGAGTGAGGCCTGGGTCTAGTGAAATGGCTTACAACTACAGCTATTTACAGCAGGAGCCTGCTGATCTTCCCTTTAGCATGATGCTAGTCTTAAAGAATTTATGGCATCTATTCCAAGTTGCAACATTAGAAAGTTGTACCAGGTATTCTTTTCTTTTTTTAGTAAAATTAAGAATATTATTAATCTTGTTAAAAATGTGTTTTTAGCCCCTACCCACTGTCATATTTACAGAATTTAGAAATTCCTACTGCTCTGTGTGGTAAAAACCGATATGAATGCTATTATAGTGAGGTGATGGGGTATAGTAGATGATAAAATGCAGATGCTGAAAAGGGATTTTAGGGCCCCCATATGAGTAGTACTGTAGTAATAGCATCGATCTTCCCAAGTCCTACAGATTGGTGAGGGGAGAGCAAAGAACAGCCATTTCTCTAGTCAAACAATATGAACTGAATACAAAATAATAACAGAAATAATGGCAAATACTTGTAATCAAATACTGACTATTTTCCAAGTGCGATGCTAAGGTTTACACTTATTACCTCACTTCATCCTCTGAGGTGTGCTATTATTTCCAGTTTGCTAATGAGGATGGCAAGACAGAGAGAGTAGACATTGTTCATGGACTACCTGACACTCATTCCTTTGCTTCTTGCATAATGAATACTGCTTGTTATTTATTTACTTTTCAGAGAGGCTGTGTCCAGCCCTAGTCCTCCTAAGTCAACAATGGCAGTCCTGTTTCCCCGCTCTCCCCAACACACTTGCTTCCTTTCAGGTGGAAGTGATTGCTCGACCCAGTTTTTACCAGTTAGACATACAAATTGTGCTGGAGGTTTGGGGGAATGTTTTCCTTCCTGTCAGAAGGACAGAGGAGGCCAGTGCAACCCTTCTCTTTTCTTTCTCAAGTACAAATGTGATAGCTAGAGCTATCAAGTATCTTCTGACCAGGAGAAAATGATCTAAAAATTCTTAGAAAGCCCCTGCTGCTGGGCCAAGGGAATGACCAGGGACCTCCAGACTTTTTAATGTATGAGAAATATAGAACCTTACAGCACTGTAATGAGGGTTTCTGTTATTCATAACTAAATGCAATCCTGACATAGTCATTTTGTAAAAATGAGGTACGAAATGAGAAAGTATTTGTCAAAGAAAGATTTTATTTAAAAAATGAGTATTTGCTGCATACCTACTACACACTGAGAATTGTAATAATGCAAATATAGAAGATGAATGTGCAGTGAGACTGATTCTTTGCTTTCCAGAGTTAGAAATACATGCAGTAAAATATTCATGAGTCTATTCAGGTTGAGGATCCCAAATCTGAAAATCTGAAATCCTAAATGCTCCAAAATCGCAAACTTTTTGAGTACCACTATATGTCACTCAAAGGTAAAGCTCCTTAGAGGATTTGAGAGTTTGTGTTTTCGGATACTCAACCTATATAGTACTAGTAGAGCACACAAGTGCTGGGGGAGTTTAGAATAAAAGAAGAAACAGAAATATGCAGGATTAAAGCCAGACAAGTAAAGCTTCCAGAGAGTGACTTTTGAGTGACATAAATTGGTAGAAAAATGACAAGGTTAGAGGCCATTAGACGTTACACATTAAAGGGTAAAAGTAAGATTGAGGGAGTTGGGTGCTTAAAACAGACTAGTGTATTTGCTTGGCAAGAACAAAAAGTCTAACAATAATGAACAGTTATAAAAAGGGTCAGGAAAGGTGTATGGTCTTGAAGGGAGCCAGAGAACTTTGGATTTATTTATGTAGGTAAATTTACAGAGGGAATATTGAATTAATGTAGATACTTACAGAAAGCCATAGGATGGTACATTGTTTAGATAACTTTATCTTAGCATAAACTAAAGGCCAATGGCCCAGCTAAGAGCTTCCTGCAATTGACCTAGAATGATGAAAGGGGTGAAACCAAAAGTGATAATTAATGTGGAGAAAACAATCCCCAGGACTCAGGGTTACTGAGTGTGGACAGATGAAAGAGGAGTCAAAATTATACCCAATTACCAATGTAACAATTGAAAATTTCAAGAAAGAAATGATGGATTTTGCTCTAAACTGCCCTGATGACTTAGAAAAAAAGTGAAAGAAAACTTCTGAAGAATAGCACTTACATCTCCTATTAATTACTGAATGCTACTCTAAGAACAATAGGCATTATTTTTTAATAAATAGTAAAATTCTTTCCTGTCTTTGGTAAGTAACTGAGTGTGTTATAACTTGATAGTGATGGCTTGTTACATCCTTTCACCAAGGCGACTCTCTATTTCATTGCATCTCCATATCCATTTAACATGTGATTCTTATAAATTTTAACAGTTGAAAAACAAACAGTTGGCTGAACTCTCTGCTTCAGTCTTTTGGATACTTTGCTTCTTGGTAAGTGATCAGTATTTTGATACTGCTGTAGTAATAACAGGAAATGATCTGTTTAAATCTGGATCCCCAGCCACAGATGAATGCCAGTGTAAAGAGGAGAGCTAGCCCCACAATAAAGTCTATAAAAACAGTTTGGAGGATTATTTCTAGGACCACAGGGAGAGAACTGTGATTTGTCCTCAACATTGAAAAAGTGAATGCCTGGTGGAAGAACACCTTATGGTAATCACCGAACTGCATCAGTGGAAAGTGAAAGCTGTTGGCTACAAACTTAGTAGTTAGAACAACTGAGTTGGTAAATGCTAGAAATTCAAGCATCATGCGAAATACCATTTCCTAGAATAAAACTCACTCAGAAACGTATCCCAAGGAGGCAGAACAATTCAAATTGTAATTTTCCTTATGTTTACAGAATAGCGAGTTGCTTTTACTCATGAGGAAAGAGAAGACAAATGGTGGTGGTGGAGGTAGTCATGGAATTAATGAGGGTAGTTTCATATAAAATTAAAAAGTAAATTGTCATTGGTTATAGAAATTTTCTTAAATTTCATAGTGGCAAATTTTTAAATAATTAGGCTTAAAGTTTTTCCTGTTTTATAAATCACCATCCTGGAAAATTAATAAGTTACCCCCAAGGCTTTTTTCCAAGACTCTATGGACACAACTGCATAAAAGCAGACCCACCCAGACCACAAAGCACAGAGACCTTTCTTGTAGAAGATCAGAAAACAGCCCTGTGCCGCAAAAACTTCCAAACACCATTCTCCAGGGAGTCACAGTAAAAGTCAGGAAAGCCAGAACAACATGGGCAAAAGATAATCTTGTTTTAAAAGATCCACAAAGCAAAAATGTCCACATATAATCATAACTACATTAATTATATTCCCAAATGCTTACATATATTTTGCAAATTTTATCATTTTAAAAGCTAATTGATGAATTAAAATGAATAATCTAGAAGTCAGTTAAAAATAATACATAATAAACTAATATTTAACTAGTTGAGAATTTTATAGCAGTAACAATTGTCTTTTCTTTTTTTGGCAGAATCTCACTTTGTCACCCTCAGTAGAATACCATGACATCATAATTCACAGCAATCTCAAACTCTTGGGCTCAAGCAATCCTCCTACCTCAGCCTCCCAAGTAGCTAGGACTACAGGTACCTGCCACAACATCAGCTATTTTTAAAGACAGATTCTTGCTCTTGCTCAGGCTGGTCTTAAACTCCTAAGCTCAAGTAATCCACCTGCCTCAGACCCCCAGAGTGTTGGGATTATAGGCATGAGCCACCACCCAGCATTAACAATTTTCTAAAATGCTGGATATATAAGTTATCAAATACTATGTATATTTGATTCATAAAAATTGATACCACAGTGTATTAATCTATACTAAATTAATAATCATAAAAGAACAGAAGACATGGTATCTGTGTTTTAATCACTAGACACTTTCAAATGAGAGCAAATGTACAAAACATCACTTGGTTCAGGGTACAAATCATCTGTTTCAAGCAAATTGTTACTAGTATAAAAACAATAGTCTGGATTTACAAAGAGGCTTGAAACGTGAAAAACTAGCTGATATTACAAATAGTCTCTCTTTCCAAAATTCTAGCCCCACTACAGTGTCTCCTTTAGCTTTGCCTCTATATCCCTGAATCAAGTCAGCCGTCTCCTCTACACTCTCATTCACCAATTAGAGAGCTTACCACTTTCTGATTTTTTATTTGGTTAGGTTAGAGACTTCTTGTTTCCCTAGGAAACCATAAGGAACTGGAAAGCAAAGTCTACATCAGATTATCTTGTTTTCTCTATTATATCCAATTTAATTCCCAAGATCTGTGCACACACACAATCAGTTGGATGAATTGGTCCCTTTGGAGTTTTATATTTACTAGTGTTCTGTGCCTGTATATTTTAAAACTCTACAATTTTTTATAGAGTTTCTTAAGATGATATTCCCTAGGCACTTATACCTAGAACACATGTAAAATAAAAAATTGTAAACTCATAACTGCACAGTTTTTCCAGTATTTGAAATGAATAGTGAATTTGCTATCATTGTTTTGTTAACTGTTAAAATGGCTTTTCCAACCTAGTTTCTTTCTTTCTTTCTTTCTTTTTTTTTTGAAGACACAGAGTCTCAAGCTGTAGCCCTGGGTAGAGTGCTGTGATTTCATAGCTCACAGCAACCTTTAACTCTTGGGCTTAAGTGATTCTCTTGCCTCAGCCTCCCAAGTAGCTGGGACTACAGGCACCTGCCACAACACCTAGCTATTTTTTAGTTGTAGTTGTCATTGTTGTTTGGCGGGCCCGGGCTGGATTCAAACCCGCCATCTCTGGTGTATGTGGCTGGCGTCTTAGCCGCTGACCTACAGGCGCCAAGCCCCAACCTAGTTTCTTACTCTCAGGTTGTATGCAGTCAGAAATACTATAACTCCAAAGGTAGCATCTTTTAAGCGATTTCTATCTCAAACAGGTACAATGAACTATTTTTGTCAGCTTTATTGAGGTATAACTCACATACAATAAACTATGCCTATTTAAACTGCATAATTTGATGAGTTTTGGCATATGTACATACGTTTGTGGCAACCCTACATGGAGCCAGTCTTTCAGCACCATTTTTCCAACAGCGAGTGCTTGCTTTGTGTCTCCCACATTTCATAATTCTCACAAATTTGCAAACTTTTCATTATTATTATATCTCTCTGGTGATCTGTGATTAGTGAACTTTCATGCTATTATTTTGTTTTGGTGTGCCACACATCACACTGACATAAGACAGGGAACAAAATAAATATTGTACGTGTTCTTGACCAGTGACTGGTCATTTCCCCATCTTTTTCCCTCTCCTCAGACCTTCCTATTCCCTGAGAAAAAATATTGAAATTAAGCCAACTAATAACCAACCCTACAATGTCCTCTAAGTGTTCAAGTAAAAGAGTTTTTCCACTTTAAATCTACTGCTAGAAATGTTTAAGCCTAGTGAGGAAAGCTTGTTGGAAAACAAGACCAAAAACTAAGGTTTTTGAGCCAAACAGCCAGATTGTAAATGTAAGGGAAACATTCTTGAAGGAAATTAAGGTGCTACTCCAGGGAACACTTGAATGATAAGAAAACAAAACAGCCTCCTTGCTGATAAAGAGGAAGTTGTATTGGTCTGAATGGAAGATCAAATCAACCACGACATTCCCTTAAGCCAAAGGCTAATCCAGATCAAGGCTCTAACTCTCTCCAATTTTAGGAAGTCTCAGAGAGGTGAGAAAGCTGAGGCAGCAAAGCTGGAAGACAGCAGAGGTCGGTTCACAAGGTTTACGGAAAGAATTCATCTCCATAACATAACAAGGTGAATAGCAAGTGCTAATATAGAAGCTACGGTATATTGTCCAGATCTGGCTAATTGAAGAAGATGGCTACACGAACAACAGATTTTCCATGTAGACGAGACAGCATTCTGCTGGAAGATGCCACCTAGGATCTTCAAAGCTAAAGAGCAGTCAATGCCTGGCTTTAAAGCTTCAAAGGACAGGCTGACTCTCTTCTCAGGGGCTATTGCTGCTGGTGACATTAAGTGGAAACTAATCCTCGTTTTCATCCCCCAAATCCTTGGGCCCTTAAGAATTATACTAAATCTACTCTGCCTGTGCTCTATACAAGGACTAAAGCCTGGATAACAGCAAGTCTATTTACAGCATGTTTGCTGAATATTTTTAACTTGCTGTTGAGACCTACTGCTCAGAAACAAAGATTTCTTTCAAAGTATTACTTGTCATTGACAATGCATCTACACACCCAAGCTCTCTGAAGGAGATGTATAGATTAATATTTTCCTCTCTGCTATCATGATATCCATTCTACAGCCTATGGATCAAAGAGTAATTCTGACTTCTAAGTCATATTTAAGAAATACATTTTGTAAGGCTATAGCTTCCATAGGTAGTGATTCCTTTGATGGATCTATGCAGAACAAACTAAAAACTTTCCAAAAAGGATTCTAGATACCATTTGTGATTCGTGGGAAAAGGTAAAAATATTGACAGTGACAGGAGTTTGCAAGAAGTTGATTCCAGTCCTCATGGATGACTTTGAGGGGTTCAAGATTTCAATGAAGGAAGTAACTGCAGATGTGGGGGAAATAGTAGGATAACTAGAATTGGATGCTGATGATGTGATGAAGTGGATGGCTGAACTGATGCAATCTCATAACAAAGCTTTAATAGAGGAAAAGTTGTTTCTTATGGGTCAGCAAAAGAAATGGTTTCTTGAGATGGAATCTATTCCTGGTGAAGGTGCTGTGAACACTGCTGATATGACAACAAAAGATTTAGTATATTATATTGCCAAAGCAGTGGTAGGGATTGAGAGGACTGACTTCACTTTTAAAAGAAGTTCTACTGTGAGTAAAACGCTATCAAATAGCATTGCATACTACAGAGAAATCTGTTGTGAAAGGAAAAGTAAATCAATGAGGCAAATTACACCATTGTCTTGTTTTAAGATATGTGGGTCATTTTGAAAGTTTTGAGATACACAAAAATCAAGACATGTAAAACCTGCCCAGGTGGATATAAATGAAGCCTTCCCAGTGACAATGAGCAGCTGAGCAAGTTGAAACACACACAAGTGAATCAGAAAGGACACTGTCAACTGTGCTTCCTGTAAATGAAATAATGGACCATAACACAGCCTGTTTGAAAACTTTTATAGTGACCCAGGTATTTCCACCCCTACCTTCAGAAAATATCACCTTGATCACTCAGCATCCATCAATATGCAAGAGCCTCCACCTGCAGAAAGATTATGACTTGCTGAAGGCTCAGATGATCATTAGCATTTTTAGCAATAAAGTGTTTTTAAATTAAAGTACACACATTGTTTTCTTAGACATAATGCTGTTGCACACCTAAAAGACTATAGTATATTGTAAATATAGCTTTTATATGCACCAGAAGCCAAATCTTTATGTGACTTACTTTATTCAGATATTCGCTTTATTGCAGTTGTCTGGGACTGAACCCGCATCTCTCTGAGGTATGCCTGTAGATCACCATCAGTGCGAGATCTGTTTTCTCCATATTGCTGTCAACACTTGGAATTATCATTTATATTGTAGTCATTGTAGTGGCCATGTCATGGTATCACACTGTGGTTTTAATTTGCACTTCCCTGATGTCTAATGAAGTTGGGCATCTTCTCGTATGCTTACTTCCAAATCACATTCATCCTGTTCAAATCTTTTGCTATTTTTTTAAGTACTATTTTCCTTCTCACTGCCAAGTTGTAAGAGTTTTATATATTCTAGATATAAATCTATGTCTGATATATAATTTACAGTTTAGAAAGTGAAATGCAACTGCTTTAGATAATTTTGCTTTGTTAATGTAAGACATGGTCTATCCGTATTTTAAATTTTTTCCATAATCCTCAACTACTGAGTTTTCCAGGCCTAATAAGATGGTCAGCCAGCCAGCAAATAAAAAATAGGGAAAGGGAATAAAGGTAGGAAATAATGGATATTTTCTCAACGTTCTTCTTAATCCCTACTGATTTTAGGAGTCTTGTAGCAAACTGGTAGTAGGAGATAACCATCTGACTTATGTAAATGACACTTAGTCCTCTTTCTTTTTTCTTTTAAGAAAACTTTAATAAGTAGTAAATAGTAACATTTTTACTAATAAAACCTTCTGTACGTTTAAAATTAGATTTCTCTTCAACTAAGTCCTGTTGTTTACATGACTATTTTCCGTATTGGACTCTGGCATCAGTGTCTAGTGCATATTTCTGTTTTTATTTCCTTGATTCTATTTCCTTTCGTTCCTATCTGTCTTTTTTCCCTTTAATCCTCTATTTCACCTTTCCTATCATCACATACCTATAATTTGCTTAATTTGGTGGCTCCAAATAAATTTTGGTTATAGACTTTGGTGATCCTATAAATTACTTACCATGCTTTTTACTTCAAAGACAATATAATGAGAATAATAATGAAATAATTTTCAGAACTCATAGGAAAAAGTTTTTCATGGGTGAAAAACTGATACCATTTTTTAGTAGTATTCAAGTAAATTAGTACTCTCTGCCAGAATAAAACAAACACACTATTATTTTTTAAACTTTACTATTTAAGACTTAAGCCTACCCAGCAATGCATGAATCACTGAGCAATCTTTCCCAAACAACACAAATCTGGAGAAGTTCTGTGGTTAAATAACCATCGTCCTAAAAAAATATTTTTTAAAAAAGTATATGGAATCAAATCTACTCATTTTAAACTATAGAAACATATTTCCATGTATTGCTTTAAAATCTTTTTATATATAAAAAATTTATATATTTTAGGCCAAGTGTAGTGGCTCACACCTGTAAATCCTAGCACTCTGGGAGGCCGAAGCGGGCAGATCACTTGAGCTCTTGAGTTCAATTTCTGCCTTAGCAATAGCAAGACCTTATCTCTACTAAAAATAGAAAAAACTGAGGCAAGAGAATCACTTGAGCCCAAGAGTTGGAGGTTGCTGTGAGCTATGATGCCATGGCCCTCTACCCACGACAACAGCTTGAGACTCCATCTCAAAAAAAAAATTAATATATTTTAAAATTTTCATGGGATAGATACTATCCTCCAGGAAATGCTACAATGTCAGACACAAATTTTAAGCTAATTCCTCTACAAGTATCCCTAGAATTGAAATAAATAGCAGATTAGACTGGAATCTCTAACATACATCAGATACAGACAATCTGGGGTGGCGCCCATAGCCCAGTGGAAAGGGTGCTGACCACATACACCGAGGCTGGTGGTTCGAACCCAGCCCAAGCCAGCTAAAACAATGTCAGCTGCAACAATAACAACAACAAAAAATAGCTGGGCATTTTGGTGGGTGCTTGTAGTCCTGCAACTTGGGAGACTGAGGCAAGAGAATTGCTTGAGCCTAAGAGTTTGAGGTTGCTGTGAGCTGTGACGCCACAGCATTCTACTGAGGGTGACAGCTTGAGACTCAGTCTAAAAAAAAAAAAGAATATAGACAATCCCAGGGTGGTAAGTATTTCATTAAGGTAAAAATGAGATTATTAATTCTGTTGCCCAAATTAGATTGGTTCTAATCAGATACCTAGTGCTAAGCTTATTTTGATACTATTTCTAAAAAGATCCAGTATTAAAAGAATAAATTCCCACGGGATAGTAAAAGTAATAATTTTGACATATAAGATGATAAGTATTAGCCAGATGTGGTGGCACATACCTGTAATCCTAGCACTCTGAGAGACCAAGTGGGGAGGATCCCTTGAGCTCAGGAGTGAGAGCAGCCTGAGCAAGTACCCATCTCTACCAAAAAAAGAAAATTTAGCTGGGCGTAGTGGCATGTGCCTATAGTCCCAGAGTTACTAGGGATCCTCAGGCAGAAGGGTCACTTGAGCCAGTCTCAGTTTCCAGTTAGCTATGATGATGCCACTGCACTCTACCTGAGGTAAGTGAGACTCTGTCTCAAAACAAATAAACGAAAGACACATGTTAATAAAACATAGTTTTGTTCCCAAACCTGCAATAAAATATTACTCTAATGCATGATCACTATATAAAATAATCACCTGGTTATTATAAAATGGTGTACATCTTGAAATTTTCAGTTCAACTGGGTTTTTTTTGATGTAAGGGAAAACATAATGATTGCCTTCAAATCCATTTTTAGTAAAATATGTGACTTTTATTACATGTTAAAGAAAATAGATATAATAAACCCAAAATTTATTTATGATAGTTACAATAAAACACTTTTAAAGGTATACAAAACTGCAAAATAAGTGACATTTTTTCAATAAAGATACCTGATACAATATTTAATAACAAAATAAAACAAAGACATGTTTGATGACTTTTGTTCTATTTTAAAGTCACCTTATTGAACGGTACATCATGAAATCAATAGTTGTACATCGAGGAAATTTACCAATGGAGCTCTCTTCCACTGGCGTGTATATTTTTATTTGTCTCATGTGGGTGTCTCTTCCATTCTGGTGATTGGCTAGAACAGCAATCTGTATCATGAATGTGCGGGTTGGCTTCTTATGATTATCAGTTAAGGGAACGTGAATCCAGCCACTTGGTTCCACCAATTCCAGTTGCTGAAAAAAAAAAAAAAAGTCAGGTAATACTTTTACTTAATAAGTGTAATTTGTAATAATGAATGCCCTTTGAAAGAGAGACTGTCACTCTGATAATAATTGTTACCAGTAGTTATCAGGCACATTTACCACGGTCTACTTTACAGTTGCAAAGCCCATAACATGTACCATCTTAGCAAACAATATAAAAATAGATGTGTAGTTTAAGTGTTTTCAGAAATTTGTACAACTTATACATTAGAAAGCATATGTCTCACAGTTTTTAAAAATATGAGACATTTTTGAGTAAATTTAAAAAATATATAATTTTATAACATCACACATCCTACAGGTTGTTCTTTATACAAACAAAAGGAGCTAATATGGAAAATAACAGTGAAATGCTGCTATTGCCGCCAAGAAAAACAACACATATTTCTGTTTCCTAAGTTCAGAAATACAAAATGCTATAAAGAATACTAGTTTTAGTGTCAGCAGAATGGCCTTAAATACCAGTTCTGTGTCTTATAAACTATGAGCTCAGGCATATTAACTAATCACTCAGAGCCTGAATTGTATCTTTTTAGGAAAATGAGAATATCACCCACTTCTTTGAGATATTAGAAAGATTATGTAAGGTAATGTACATAAAGATGCAAGCACAATATCTCAGTCATAACCAGTATTCAATGAATTTTTAAACAAAGAGTTAACTCCCTAAATAACCAAAGCACTTAAAGTATTAAGGTACTTTAAGGAACTTTACCATTCTTTGAAGATAGAATATCTTTAATTTTAATTATAGTATACCATATGTTTGAGGGAGACCCTGATTCTTTGGGCAAGTCATGTGTATTAATTAGTCATTTTTCTATAGAACATAGTTAATCCCTGGAAATACATCAGAACACCTAGAAGAAGACTTAATCTTTTCAAGCTCCTAAGGATAACATTTATTGACATTCGACAATAAATGAGAAAAAAAAAGTAAAACACAGACTCAACTTCAAAAACAGAAATGGGCTAGGGCAATTTCTCACTTAAGAACACAGCCCCTTGAGGTAGTTCCATTTCCTATAACATAGACATATAACTGCTCCTATCTGATATGATATACAATGATGATACACAATCACAAAAACTCACTTCCCTACAGCCTCTTTAGAAAAAAGTATGGAGAATCCTCAAAGAACTCAAATTAGACTTTCTCTTTGATCCCACAATCCCATTACAAAGCATCTACCCAGAAGAAAAAATATCATTTCATTATAAGGACATTTGCACCAGATTGTTTACAGTAGCTTAATTTACAAATCGCCCAGATGTGGAAACAACCTAAATGCCCATCAACCCAGGAATGGATTAATAATCTGTGGTATATGTATACCATGGAATACTATTCAGCCATAAAAAGATGGAGACTTTACATCTTTTGTATTAATCTGGATGAGTTGAAACACATTCTTCTTCGTAAAGTATCATAAGAATGGAAAAGCAAGTATCCAAAGTACTTAACACTAATGTAAAACCAGTAGACGATCTAGTACATGCCCATTTAAGAGAAAAACTCGATTCAAGCTGAGGGAAGGGGAAGGAGGGAGGAGGATGAAGGGGAAAGAATTGGTGAGTTCCCACTTACTGGGGACAATGTAAGGGTATATGGCACACCTCCTGGGCATGGGACACAACTACAAGAGGAATTCTACCTAACAAATGCAAACATTGTAATCTAGTTGTTTGTATCCTCACATTAATCTGAAATTTTAAAAAAAGGAAAAAAAAAGATATTAAAAAAACCCTTCACTTCTTCCTGTGAGGAAGAATTAGACATGTACAAATGTACACAGTCAACAGAAAACTGTACTGCCATGGGTAGGAAAAAGAATCTAACATTATGCTTCTGGTATGTTTTATTTCAAGAACCATGCCTTTCATATATCCAAATTCATATAATAAAAAATCAGATTCTATATAAATTACAAGAATATTAAAAGAAATTCAGCTATTAAAAAAAATCAGGCAAAGCATTTTTCTTGAAGAATAATGAGTGATTTATTGACTCTAGATGATAATCTAATCTTACAATCTAGATTTTTAGTATTTCCAATAAATATTAAAGAGGGTATATAACTCACCCTCTTTGCCAATGACATGATCTAATACTTAGAGAACTCCAAAGACTTAACCACAAGACTCCTGGCAGTGATCAAAACATACAGTAATGTCTCAGGATATAAAATCAATGTCCATAAATCAGTAGCCTTTGTATATACCAACAACAGCCGAGATGAGAAGCTAATCAACAACACAATTTCCTTCATAGTAGCTTCAAAGAAAATGAAATATCTAGGTATGTCCCTACCAAAAGAGATGAAGGACCTCTATGAAGAAAATTATGAAACCCTAAGTAAATAGCAGAAGATATTAACGAATGGAAGAACATATCATGCTGATGGCTCAGAAGAATCAACATTGCTAAAACATCTATACTACCAAAAGCAATATAGATTCAATGCAATCCCCATTAAAATACCAACATTATACTTTCAAGATTTGTAAAAAATAGTTCTACATTTCATATGGAACCAGAAAAAACCCATAGAGCCAAGGCAATTGTTAGTAATAAAAACAAGCCAGAGGCATCACCCTACCAGACTTTAGGCTATATTACACATCCATAGTGATCAAAACAGCATGGTATTGGCACAAAAATAGAGACATAGACATTTGGAATCGAATATAAAACCATAAAATGAAACTAATATCTTTTTTTTTTTTTTTTTTTGAGACAGAGCCTCAGGCTGTCCCCCTGGGTAGAGTGCCATGGCATCACAGCTCATAACAACCTCCAACTCCTGGGCTCAAGCGAGTCTCCTGCCTCCGCCTCCCAAGTAGCTGGGACCACAGGCGCCCGCCACAACGCTCGGCCATTTTTTGGTTGCAGCCGTCATTGTTTGGTGGGCCCGGGTTGGGGATTCAAACCCGCCACCTTAGGTGTATGTGGCTGGCGCCTTAGCCGATTGAGCCACAGGCGCCTAACCTTTTTGAGATGGTCTTACTATGTCATCCTCAGAAGAGTGCTGTGGTGTCACAGCTCGCAGCAACCTCAAACTCTTGGGTTTAAGCAATTCTCTTGCCTCAGCCTCCCAAGTGGCTGGGACTAAAGGCGCCTGCCACAATACCTGGCTATTTTTTTGTTGTAGTTGCCATTGTTGTTTAGCTGGCGCGGGCTGGGTATGAACCTGCCAGCCTCCCTGCATGTGGCTGGCAATGTAACCACTGTGCTACGGGCGCCGAGCCAGGGCCTACATATTCTCAATGTGCCAAGTCTTGCTAGACCATCATCCTCAGGGCTGCACGAGTCTCCACCCCCCACCAGCAGTGTCTGGATGTTCCTTTATGGCTACACAGCCTGTGCCAGGGCCAGTTACAGGTAAAGAAGATTCTCAGCAAGTCAAAGGGAAGGTTTTGTAACACTGGAATTTTCCAGTTTTCCAAGCTAACAGGTCTGAAGTAATATTTTATTCTGTGTTTTTATTTCTTTGCTAACTCATGTCCTCTCTGCATGCTCTTCAGCCAGGCTGCCCTCCTCCTTCAGGGCTGAGGCAATCCCTGTAACGGGATCGGGGTTGTAATCCTTTGCTATATATGGGCTCATTTGACATTTTTGTGGCAAAATACAAATAATATTTATCACTTTGAACATTTTAAAGTATACAATTTAGAGGCACTGAGAACGCGCACAGTGCTGTGGTACCATCACCACCACCTAGTTTCACAATTTTTTTTTTTTTTTTTGAGACAGAGTCTAACTCTGTTTCCCAGGCTAGAGTACCACGGTGTCAGAGCTCACAGCAACCTCAAACTCCTGGATTCAAGTAATCTTTCTGCCTCAGCCTTGTGAGTAGCTAGGAATATGAGGACCTGCCACAATGCCCAGCTCATTTTCCTATTTTTAGCAGAGACAGGGTCTTGCTATTGCTCAGGCTGGTCTCGAACTCCTGAGCTGAAGGGATCCTTCTGCCTTGGCCTCCCAGAGTGCTGAGATGGCCCTTCCAGAACCTTTTCTTTCTTTCTTTTTTTTTTTTTTAGAGACAGAGTCTCACATTATTCCTCTCTGCAGAGTGCTGTGGCAGTGTCACACAGCTCACAGCAACCTCCAAACTCCTGGGCTTAGGTGATTCTCTTGCCTCAGCCTCCCGAGTAGCTGGGATTACAGGTGCTCGCCACAACGCCTGGCTAGTTTTTGTTGTGGTTTGGCAGGGTCAGGTTTGAACCCACCACCCTCCGTATATGGGGCCGGCACCCTACTCACTGAGCCACAGGTGCCGCCCGAACTTTTTCTTTTTTTTGTCCATCCGTCCTTCCCTCCCTTCCTTCCTTCCTCCTTCCCTCCCTCCTTCCCTCTCTTTCTTTCTCTCTCTCTCTCACAGAGTCTCAAACTATCCCCTGGGTAGAGTGCTGTGATGTCACAGCTCACAGCAATCTCAAACTCTTGGGCTTAAGTGATTCTCTTGCCTCAGCCTCCCAAGTAGCTGGGACTACAGGTGCTGGCACAATGCTTGGCTATTTATTTTTTGTTGTTGTTGCAATTGTCATCATTGTTTTAGATGGCCCTGGCTGGGTTTGAACCTGCCAGCCTTGGTGTATGTGGCTGGTGCCCTACCCACTGAGCTACGGGCACTGCCCATTCCAGAACTTTTTCGTCACCCCATTATGGTTGGTTTCATCTTCCCATCATGGCTGGGAAAGTCCAACCTATTAAGCAGTCTCTCCTCATTCCCCTCCCTCTGGCCCCCTGGCAACCACTGATCTGCTCTCTGTCTCCATGGACATGCCCATTCTGGACATTGTATATACACGGACGCATATGATGTGAGGCCTCTGTGATGTCTTTCCCTTTGCATGATTTTTCAAGGTCCATCCACGTCACAGCATATCTTAGTATTTCATTCTTTTTTCTGCCTCAGTAATATTCCATTGCATGGATATAGCACATGTTCTTAATCCTTTCATCCACTGTAGATATCTGAGTTGTTTCCACATATTGGCTATTGTGAATAGAGCTGTTATGTACATTCCTGCACCAGTTTTTGTTTCAATACCTGTTTTCCATTTTGCCAAGCCTTATGATAATTCTAGGTTTAACTTATTGAGGAATTACCAAACTATTTTCTACAAGGGCTGGACCATTTTACAACGCCACCAAAAGTTTATGAGGGTTTTAATTTCTCCAGATCCTGGCCAAAGCTTGGTGTTTTCTATTTTTTTCAACAATTTTTGGCTGGGGCTGGGTTTGAACCCACCACCTCTGGCATATGGGGCTGGTGCCCTACTCCTTTGAGCCACAGGCACCACCCAGTGTTTTCTAGTTTTTTAAAAAAACCTATGGTCATCCTAGAGGGTGTGAAGTGTATCTCATTGAAGTTTTGATTGGCTTGTCCCTCATGACTATTGACATTGGAGCATCTTTTCATTTGCTGTTCGGTCATTTGTATGTTTTCTTTGAAAAAGTACCTATTCAATGTCCTTTGCCCATTTTTAATTGGATTGTTTGTCTTTTTGTTACTGAGTTGTAAGAGTTTTTATATATTCTGGATACTAGAATATATAAAATTATCTATATTCTAATATATGTCTGATGTAATTATACCTGATATATATCAGATATATATTAGAATATATATAATTTTTATATAATAAATTTATATATCTGATATCTATAAAATTACATCTGATTATATGTTGTATATAATCAGATAATATATCATAATTATCTGATATAATTTACATATAATTATATAATGTATATAATTATATATGTTATAATTATCTGATATAATTTATATATAATTATATAATATATATGATCATATAATCATATATAAATTATATCAGATATATAATTTGCAAATAATTTCCCCAATTCTATGGGTGGTTCTTTCAATTAAAACAAAATTTTATCTACTCAGTAATTTGCTTCTTGTTACAAAAGTCATAGCTGTATTTCCTTATTTATATAGTATGTATGTAAGTCCTTTTGTGTGTTGGGTTGAGTGTTTTTCTTGTTGACATGCACCTCTTTGGCTTTCAGAGTGTACTTTCATCTTGCTGATTTTCCACTGTTTTTTTTCAGACTCTTTGTAGTAGCTGTAGATTTGGACGATGGCCACCATTTCACCAGTACTTTCCATGGGCCAGGCACTGTGCCCAGCCGCTTTGCGTGAGTGTTATCAATCAAGAGGGTGGAGGGACCTGGGACACCTGGCCTGCAGAGCTCTGCACGCGACACCAGCATGCCACTCCCTGCTCTGTCTGCAACTGCGCAGCGTAGAGCCAGAACTCAGCACAGGTGAGTCACAGGGTCGGAGGAAAGCTGTTCTCACTCTTCACTCCTCTTAGCTCCTTAGCATGAGCATTCTTCAGCAAGCCTGTCTCTACCTGCCCAGGTTCAATGATTGCCCTTGCTCCTGGCTGTTGCTGTCATGGAAATGAGGAAGACCCCCTCTAAACACGTATACACACATATTCAAAACCAACTGTCACAATTGCTGGGAATCTTGCTGTCAAGATCAAAGGAGCTCCGGTGAGCCTTTTTACAGCCATGAATGTTTGCTGGCTCTCCATTTCACAGAAGCAACTTGGTGTCCAAATGCTCCTTGTGACTTGGTATCATTTGTCTCTTAACCTCTTCTAAACTTTGCTCCTTAAACATTACCTCCTCCATGCACTATTTTTTAGCTGGAACACAAACTCCATTTACTCATCAAATACTTTCTCTTTTCTTCATTTATATGTTTCTGAAACATTTAATATTCATTCCTAACAAGTTGAAAAATTGTACCAACATTTGCACTTGGCTTCTCAATCTGGCGGCTAATTAGTAAGCAAGGACTCCGCTATCCTGACCAGGAACACCTGTCGGCAGCGTGGGCTCAGTATAATTACTCCTAGTAACGAAAGTGTAAAAATAAGCAAATGTATCATTCTGGCTAGATTCAATTAAGAGTTTTGCTTTGCTACAGGAAACCTCTTTAGTCACTGACAATTCACCTGAGTTAGTTGAGCTGGATTTTAAACAGGGAAGAGTAATGAAAGGATTTTGTAAATTGAATTTTTAAAATGCTTCTTTTCGAGGCAGCTGAAAAGATACCTTCTGGTTAATTCCACTTCCATCCCCATTCCATTTTCCCTGAACCCATCCATCCAACAAAGTAATAGACTAAAGGATGTAAGTAAGATAACTGATTAAAGACAAGGTTTAAAGAAAGTCCTGTTTGTTGTTCTTCAGCTGGCAAGCCCCCCAGTAAAAGCATACCTGCTTGCTTGGAGGAGGCAAATGGGGCCCTTTCTCTTGGTTTTCATGAGTAGACATCGAAGCCATGGCGAATTCCTGCTTGTTCTTCCCCTAGTTCAGTGTTCTCTGCTCACTCCGTGACCCCGTATCTACAGAAAATAGAAGAGCATCACCACCCAAGGACTGAATGTTTACAGCAAGCTAAAAATACCCTCAGTATCAGCCGAACTTATTTGAAAAACTTACTTTCATTTGTCACTAGTCCATCAGCAAATGTAATTCTAATGCTCCTCTTCCACTAACACACATGCATTAACTCGCTAATGGTGACAGATCGGATTTAGAGTGAAGTGTCGCACAGCACACAGTGCAATGTTTCATTACTATAAATTGTGTCCTAAAAATAAAAGCCCCAATTCAATACAGTCATTAACTACACAAATCCTTACTGAGCACCTGGTGTGTGCCAGGCCGGAGGGTATACAGCAGGATCAGACAAAATCAGTGAGGAAGGAACTCGGAGTCGAAAGGGAAGACAGGTGGTCAACAGTCGCACAAAATAAAAGGGTGCTCAGGAAGGAGAGGAAGAAAGGTCCACTCCATTTGCCCTGGTCACCCAAAAGACTAAGACTCTGGAGCTTTCCGGAGTATAGCATGTAAAGGGTAGATAGATGGCGAGGCCAGGAGGACCAGGGTGGAAGACACCGCAATAGTCCAGACGGGGAGCTACAGATGCCTGAAGAAAGGCTCTGTGGGAAGGACAGAGATGATAAACCTGGGTCTGGAAATGGTGGATGTGGTGCCTGTCAAAACAAGCAGTGGAATTAGCCAGTAGAGATTAGAATATTTGAGGATTTGAGTCTGGAGTTCCAGATTAAAGGTAGGCTGGAGAGATGAATTTGGAAGTTACTATCATAGAGATGAGAGATAAATCAGGGTACATGAAAATTAGTCTCATAAGAATATCAGAGAGTGAAGTTGAGCCCAAGGGAATATCAACACTCATTGTGTGCTTGGTGCCCAGCTGTCTGGACTTCATATCAACAAGAGAAGAAAAAACAAAGGAGGCCAAAGAAATGGCCGAGAGGAAACAGCTACAAGAGAGGACAGGGAATTTCTGAAAGAAAGAAGGAAATGTATCACCAGTGGTGTCACATGGCTCAGAGACTGGACCCTGGATTTGGCAATGATGGATGCACTCCAAGTGGACTCTGAGCCTCATTCTCTCTGCCCACCTCCAATGGCCACTGCATTCTGCAGCCCTGGACTCCGCAACTATCACCGATTCTCTGCAAAATGAGCATTTTACAAATACACAGTTCTGTTTCCTACATGAGTTACTAAACTGCAAGGCATATGAGCCAACTTCCCCCGCGTTTTACTTTAGATGCCTAATGTAATTGCAGAGGCAGCCTGGTGCCCTGTAGGACAAAGTGCTGGAGTCAGAAAAACCAGAGTTCAAATACTGACTTTACTCCTGGCTAGCCATGTGCCTTGGGACATATGACTTAATGTGTCTGTGCCTGGGTTTTCTCACTTGTTACGTGGGCATAATGGACAATCTGGAGGGGCTGTTGCAAGGATGAGGGATGAGGATGAAGGATGAGGGATGAAGATGAGGGATGAAGATGAGGGACAAGGATGAGGATGAGGAATGACGATGAGGGATGAGGATGAGGGATGAGGAGAGGGATGAGGGATGAAGATGAGGATGAGGATGAGGGAGAGGGATGAAAATGGGGGATGAGGATAAGAGATGAGGGATGAAGATGAGGGATGAAGATGGGGGATGAGGATAAGAGATGAGGAATGAAGATGAGGGATGAGGATGAGGGATGAGGATGAGGGATGAAGTCCAGAAAGCCTCAGCTCGGGACCCGAGCACACAGCGATTGCGCTGTTCTCAGAGTGGCCCTGAGCACCTTATTTCCTGAGCACCCCCAGGGAGTCTCTGCTGACTTAATGAACAAATTAGATTATTTTTGCTTAGTCAAGTATTAAGCCACTGCCACAGGTCAGGAAGCACAGATACTGCGCGCCTCAACTTTGCGGTCGGGTCCCCTGTACCCGAGAATCCTCAGTCCACATCGAAGCAGCCTAAGCCTTCTGGGGGTCTGGCCTTCAGCCATATCAGCTCCCGTCACCCACAGCCATTCTGGTCTCTGCTTCTGGGTGGAAGGGAAGGGGGACCAGGGTGCTGAGAAGTGGGCAGGAAAGTGCGCTGCGGGGGGGGGGGGGTGTTCAGCATGAACAGGAAGGGACGAGGTAGGATGGACAGCGGGAGGAGGGTCACCTCACCTTCCGATGGTGGAAGGGGGCGGTCCTGGGGGAGTCCCGGGGATTGGCCTGCCGGAATCTGCCGCCTCCCGCAGCCAGAGGTGGTAGCCAGCGCGACACTCAAGCGCTCCCTGGTCCCTTGTCCCGGCCGGGCCCGCAGCGGGCCACTCACCGAGGACGCCTGAGCCAGAGGAGGGCTGGAAGGCGGCCACCGCCGAGCTGCGCAGCCTTCAGAGGGCTGTCCTGGCGGTGCCCTCGTCCCCAGGGCCTCCGGGAATAAAGCGGGCCCCTCCCGCGGTCACCATCCCCCGGCGGGCTCACCTGTGGGGGGTGGCGTCGCCTCAAGGCCGCGTCGCCGGCGTCCACCGAGACCAGCCGGCCTGGCTTCTTGCTGCCACCGCCGGGCTTGTCCCCGCCTCCCCGCGCCGCCCCGTCCCCCGCGCCGCCTCCTTCCACGGCGTCCTCACCAGCCTTTCCCGCTTCTCTCGCTCCGGCCGCTCCGCACTCGCCCCAGTCAAGTCAGTCACAACTGCGTCCCCACCCCCATCTCGCGGTCCCTTCTCGGGGTGGCCACCGATAAGGGCTGAAACCTTTCCAGCTCTTGCTAGAGCCCCCTCTGCACCCTGCAGCCCGTACCGACGCCCTGGAGATAGATTCTACCCTCCTCATACCTATCTATCGAATGACTCCCTTCCTCCCGCAGTGACAGCAGCGACAGCCGCTACTGGACACTTTTCCCTGGGCGAGGCAGTCGGGCTACGCCATCTACAGCCCTTTTCCAGCCCTTAGGGGTGAGTTCCTCTGTCCTCCAGTTACTGATTAGCCCATAGACTTGTGCGGCGCCACCTCGGAATCTGGAGTCACACCCAGGCAGCCTGGCTCTGAACCTGCTCCTTCTCCCGCCCGCGCCTCCCCTGACCTGTGGCCGTGGGCCTTTGTCCCCTGAGTCGTTCACCCCGAACCTGGGCTCCCGGGGCTCACGCAGGAGCGTGCTGATTTGCAGGAGGTGGTGGCCGCAGTCGAAGGCCCTTGTCATTCCTCACCTTTCCTGCCGTGCTAACCCGTCCCCCTTTCAGCTCTCACCGCCCACAGCTCTTCCCACCCCAAGCCCGAAGTGGAGCCTTCCCTGCCTGGAACCCTCTCCTGCCGGCTTTTTCTTACTCACGCTTCTAGATGGTTCCTCAGGAAGACCCAGGCAGGCTTCCGGCCAGGCTGACGCGCCCTCTCTTTTTTTTCAGAGCACAGAGGCTGTTTTTCTTTCTGGGCACTCACAACAAGTTGTTGTTATATCCTTGCCAGTGAATTTGTTTAAAGCTGCTTTATTTCTCCTGCTTGCCTGTGACCGTCGAGGCAGGATGGCGTCTCCTTTGCCCCAGCCTTGTGCAGTCAGCGTCTCGGATATAGAAAGGACTCAGTAGGTATTTGTTGAACAGACAAAAGGATAAACGAACCTAGCATCAGACCTGTCTGGGGCTACTGTTTAGAGGGGTGGGGTTCCCCAATAGAGCCCCCAGACCCCCATCCCTCCCATCCCCTGCTCGCCCGGGAGGTTTATTTTCGTTTCATCCTTTCCCTCACCAAACTAAAGGATAGTTCTGTTACTAATTTCGCATTGGGTT
>CAUYQV010128904.1:0-56170 GCA_963574575.1 Galagoides demidoff | reverse complement strand
AACAAATGATAAAAACAAAATAACCCCATATTTTTTTGTTTTTAAATGTAAAAATTAAGAACCCAAATACAAAACCCCCCCCCCCCCCCCCCCCGAGTAACCGGGAAACTTAAGTGTGAATAGAAGAAGCAGACTCGGTGGTGTGGGGAAGTGTCAACGTTTACTTCACAGCAACCATGACTAATTATAAGACTGGGAGTAGAAGATTATGTCTCCAATAACAATATTTTTCAAATTACTGTTGCTCCCATACTCCACCAATGGTTTTTCGGATGTGTGAATTAGTTTATACAAGAAGGTTTACAGACGAGGAAAGAATGAAATCATGAAGTGTGCATTTTTGAACTAAATGCCTTTATTGGAAATTATAAAGTCACATAAAATCACACAGCCATTCTGGAGAATGCAAAACATGAGCTCATCCCAGTTCTCTCTTGCATTCCTTTATTTCTCCCACGTTACGCAAGTTCACAGCAGATGTTCAGTATACATTTTTATTTAATTTGATCAACGTTGTTATCTCATTCACCATCATAAGATATTAGAATTTAGGAAACCACTGGATTCAGCAACCCTGAAATTATTTCTTTCTCCTGCAGCTTGCCCCTGTCCCCTGGACACAGTTTTTTTTTAGGTTGTTCTTCCTGTCCTCTCTCTAGTTGTTGAAGCGACAAGGCTCTGAAAGTTGTGCGGGGGTGGACTCACTTTCAAATTCGGTTTTGATGTCTGCCGAGCTGTCCTGCTGAGATCTCCAGCTCTTCATTCCCTGTCTGACTATGAGAAGAGGCTTTGGGTTGGGGGCCCACATCAGGACAACCTAACCCAGCCACCTAATGATCTTGTCCATTTCAGATCATAGTTCTATGGAATTGTGACAAGCCCTTACCAGCCAAACACCGCTGGCCTGCCACTGCTGTGCCTGTCATCGTCATCGAGGGAGAAAGCAAGGTAGGACTCGAAGGGGACCTGAACACGGAACTGCCAGGGAACCCTCGTTTCCCCGTGGGGCACTTTGGGAGCTAGCCCTAGATGACTTCCCCCATCCCTGGATTATGTTTTTCTAAAACTGCACCTGTCTCAGAATGTTCCCCCACTTTGACAGCCACGGGCTTAAGTCAGAGGAGCCTGGGTCTTAGCACTAACTCCTGTGTAGCTTAGCAACATTGTGTGTATACTTAACCTCTGGGAGCCTCAGTCTCCTTATGTACAAAACAGAAATAATAATACATCCCTCGTAGGGTTGCTATTAGGATTCAGTGAATTTGGGGTCTGGACATAGTTATCTTCACATAAGTGTTAAGGGTGATGATAAGGTGAGAGTGGCTGGCGGTAATGCGTGAGGTTTGCCTCGCTGATTAATCTGAGCGAGTTGTAATCAGAATACTGACTCTGCCTCACATTTACTGGTCTTGTTTTGGTTTCTCCCTCCAAAGATGGTCACAGTGCTTCCTGGCTGACTCTGGTTTTGTCCTCTGGTTCGCTCTGCCTAGAACCAAACAATCCGATCACCTCCCAGTCCTTCAGGGCCTCCATTTACTAAAGCCACAAATTGACACTTGATGCCGCATATAATCAGGCCCCAGCCCCTTCCAACCTTCTCTCTCATTGCTTTTCTCTTCCGACTCTGTCCCCTACAGACCCTGTCCCCTGCCAAATTTGATTATTTAGTAGTACCTGAATTGTGCTGTGTCTCTTCCTACCTTTAATTTTTACCTTTGCCATTTGCAGTAAGTTTGACCATTCTTCTTAACTCTCCTCTGGTGGTGGACATCTCCCTGTGTCCTTTCGGCCCCAGTTCACATGCTACTTCTCCTTGACATCTCTTCCACTGCTGGCAGTCAGAGGCCAGCTCGTCTTTCCTCCAGCTTCTGCTTGTTGCTTTAGTAGTTGCTACTAAATGAAATCGAGATTGGTGAAGCACTGTCATCTAAAAGTCTTCGCTTCTCAGGCCCCAAGGGGTCAGGTCTGAGAGACTGGCTGTGCTTGGAACCAGATTGACAAAGTATCGATTTATTAGCATGAACCCCCTGAAATTGCTTGGCTTACCAAAGTGGCAATTTCATACGGCTTGACATAATGCAACGAGAGTTTTAACTGTTGCACGGACAAGATGATGGCACATTATCTGTTCAGAGCCTACTGTGTGCTCAGCATTGTCCAACAGGCTTGGAACACGGTAGGGAATGTGACAGACACAGCTGTGGCACCCAGGGGCCACAGTGAAGCAGCCTGTTTATCAGAGAGCTCTCCAGTGAGCATTTAATGAGAAAAGGAGAATGTCAGCATCAGCACACGCCTCCCTGTGACTCCGTCTCCCTGTAGCTGTGGTTTCACGCAAGAGACTGACACACAAAAACCTCCTGCCTACAGCCCCTGTGCCCGTGTCCCCAGCAGAGCAGCCTGTCACTGGGATGGCATCGTTCCAGTTCCAATGCCTCAAGCCCTGATCAGTCCTCAGATGCATGCCGTGAGCTTTGGACTTTGGGTTTCTTTGTTTTTTTTTTTATGCTTCCATGGGTCTGGGAGCCCAGATCTCCTTCTGGTAAAAATGTCTTTCTTTGAGCATCTCCAGATAATCTTTAGATAGTGTCGCATTGTCACACTCTGACTCACTGATCGGTTATATGTTTACACTCTCAGTGAAAAGAGACTCCCAGTTTCCTTATTTACGAAACAGTGGTGATATTAGTAGTGCCTGTCTTGTGGGTGCTATCAGCTCCGATGTCACCTATACGACATCTCAGGTCCCTGCAGCCACATTTAAAGTCAGGTTCCCAGGCGTTGGTCCCATCCTTCCCTCCCTGCACCATGGCCACTGCTCCAGCAGCTGTGTGGCTCCTGTGCCTTATTCCTGATTCCACAGATCCAGGGTCCCATCCTGGGGCAGAGTCCTTTAATACTTGTGGAGCTGGTGGCAATCAGCTAAAGAAAAATAAAGTTAAAAGTGGTGAGAGATAAAAAGACAGCACACACAGAATAGAGTTTTCAAAAGTGGGAACACGGGAGACCACCGCGAGCTTGTGGGGTTCTAGCAAAAGGCCCCGAGTGTTTGTTCCACTCAGCTTTTATGGAAGGCTGTTATCTCATTTAGCCCAGAGGGGAAGCTGAGGAAGGGAACAAAAACGTCAGCAGTTTCTCTGAGTAAGCATGTTAGTTCTTCTTCTATCTATAACATTAAAGGTTTGAGCAGCCTTGAGAAATCTGAGACCTGAGCCTTGTGTGGGGGCAGCCCCCTATCTGTGGTCACACGCACAGATTGCTTGGGGGAGGGTAATCCCCTTTAGTCCTCTGTGGAGTAGATGCCCCAACAGCATCAGTCTCCTCTGAAGAATCGGTGGAACAGAAGAATTTTCCTCTGATCTCCACCCCAGAGGCATCTTCCTCTGTGATAAGGGTACAGGCTCCCCTGCCCATATTTCAGGGCTTGAGCTGTTCCCTTGATCTCTGCCCTGGCCAAATATAAATCCCCACAATGGCTATTTGCTTTGACTATTGACTGGGCAAGGGACGGCCAGGTTGATGCCCCCCACCGTCTTGCCTTTCACTCAGCCTCCTTCTATGGCCTTTCTCATTTTCAGAGTGTTTACAGACTCTACGGGGCTATTTGCAAGCTGTATCCCTTCCAGACCAGGCTTCTAGCAAAAGAAGGAACTGCCCAGAAGAGGAATTTAGTGGCTGGTTTCAAAGTAAACTAGCTAAAGTGTTTTATTCCACCTTGCTCAGCTTATTTCTGTTTTTCCCTTTTTTCTGGGGGTGTTTTCCCTTGGCAAGAGTGAGGCCTTCAGTCCCCATTCTGCCTGTACCACAGCCCTAGGAATTCCACACCTCCTAGTGAAGCATTTGCACTAAAGTCTTGCTGTAGGCTCTGTATTCTCGGGACACTTAGCTAAGGCTTGTTTTGAGGATTAAATGAGTATTGCATAGCAGATGTTTAACCTGTGCCTATTACATAACCCCAGGGTCCCATAACCCTCAGCGCCCCTCCTGAGGCATTGTCATGTTGTCGTTGGTCTTATGGGCTCTACGGTCAGACTTACTTTTGTGTGACCTAAGTTATTTAAACAGTGGCATATTGATGGGGGCAGGGGCAGGGAGTGACCCCACTGAGGCTATTTTGTACATTTGCTTAAAGCAGGACAGCAGAAAGTGGGAAAACAAACCAGCAATGGAGTCAGCTCCTGGCCCCCCTTGGGTTTGAGACTGTTTTAATCTCTGTGCTTCAATCCCCTCTTCAGTAAAATGGAAACAGTCATAATCCCTAACTAATAAGGGAGCTGAAAGGATCAAACGATGGGATGCTATACATATAAATGTACTGCTCAACACATTCAACTGTTATTGTGTTTTGTATAATTATTTGTGTGTATTTTTATCTCCTCACTCCCCTGGGTAATAAACTTCTTGAATCTTGATTATTTCTTAGACTTTCTTTTTTGAGACAGTCTAACTCTGTTGCCCGAGCTAGAGTGCTGTGACATCAGTCTAGCCCACAGCAACCTTAAACTCCTGGACTCAAGAGATCCTTCTGCCTCAGCTTCCTGAATAGCTAGGACTACAAGCACCTCGCTAATTTTTCTTACTTGAGATAGAGTCTCACTTTGTTTCCCTTGGTAGAGTGCTGTGATGTCATAGCCCATAGCAACCTCAAACTCCTGGGCTCAAGGGATTCCCTGGCCTCAGCCTCCCAAGTAGGTGGGACTACAGGTGCCTACCACAGTGCCCAGCTATTTTTAGAGATGGGATCTCACTCTTGCTCAGGCTGGTCTCAGACCTGTGACTCAGGCAATCCACCTGCTTCGGCCTCCCAGAGTGCTGGGATTACAGGCATGAGCCACAGCGCCCGGTCAGTTTTTCTGGTTTTAGTAGAGACAGTGTCTTGCTCTTACTGAGGCTGGTCTCCAACTCCTGGCCTCAAGTAGTCCTCCCGCCTCAGAATGCTTGTGTTACAGGAGTGAGCCATCATGCCCAGCCTAGACATGTTTGTTAGTTCTGAAGGAGCTGGACTCCCACATGGTAGCTAAATATTTTTTAAATGAACTAACAAGAAAAACTCAGTTCACTCAGGATTAAGTTTATAAATACATTGGTTCTTCTTAGGCTAATCCATTCAAGAAGGTAGGTGAGGCAAGGTATTTTGGAAAAAAGCCTCTAGGGTCTGTAGTAGAACTTGACAATGCCTGACTTAAGGGGGTGTTTTACCTCTGTTGAGGAAGCAAGTTCAGAAAAAAGGAAATATCTTTCTAAAACTGCTTGGGCAGATCGTGAGGAAGAAACGACCTCCTCATTCTTCATTTAAAAATCTCCATGTCTATCCTTGAATTTAAAATTGATGTGTTTGCTGCTTTGGCTGCAAAATTGCGTTTTGAATTTATAGGCCTTGTCTTTGCAGTTTTCCCCTGTAGGCTTAACAAGGGAAAGGTCAGGGCATTGCTAAGCTGGCAGCTAATGGTTTCTGCGTTAGTCAGTGGACATGTAAACAGTATCAGGAGAATTGCTTCAGGCTGAGATTTCTGAGCGCTGTCTGTATGGGGTAGCAGATTGCTTTGTATTTTATTTTATTCCAAAAGCCCAAGAAAGAAAAAGCAAAAAAAAAAAAAACCCTGACCCGGTTGACAGATGTGTAGGAGCAGTCCCTGAAGCCATTTATGCTATAGAAATATCCCTGGAGCTCTCTGGATGAGTTAGAGTAGGCATTTTCCACTCTGGAGCGTCCTAAACTCTCCAGTAGCTTCACAGCCGTGTAAACCACTGACCAGAGGGCTTCTGCTGTGAACATAGCCTGGGCTGCTTTGGGGTGCTCAGATCTGGGGAGGGCGTACCTTTGGGCCCTGGACAGCTGTCTCCTTTTCCCTTTTCCCTTCGTCTCCATCATTTCACTGGCCTTTGTGCCTTCAAAGTTGATGGCAAGTGTGTCTTTTTTCTTGGGTCTCCACATGTGAATTCAGAGAGGATGTCCTGTTATCATGACTTCCAGAGAAAGACAGTGAATATGTGACTGGCATATGTGTTCCCCAATTCACTTTTGAGGTCCTTTCCAAACTGAGACAGGTGTAGCCCACTGGTTGAGGGGTTCTGGATGATCACACCATCTGGGGTGAAATCCTGGGTTCATCTTAGGCAAGATATGTAACCTTTCTGTGCCTCAGTTTCCTCCCCTATAAAGTGGGCTGGTTATAAAGATGAAGTAAGATAATGCACGTAAAGAAGTTGGAACATTTCCTGGTATATAGTAAATATTCAAAGAGTTTAGTTATGGTATCAGCATTCTTGGGGTTATTCTAGGGCACATCCAACACAAAGATTTCAGCTGTGACTATTACACCATCACCTCTCTGGCCTCAGTGTTTCCAGCTGATCCCCTCATCCCTCCCCTGCCCCTTACCCAGGGACACACGTGAGTACACAGACACACACCCCACTCTGCCTTATCCTGAAATTACCCAGTCTTTGTTCATATACCACCTTTACAATTTTCCTGAATCCTCGAATCCATGGACCACATGTGCTGTTATTTAATGTTTTTCTTCAAACCAGCTTACTTTTCATCTTAATGAAGTTATTTATAAGTAAACATATTACAACCTTTGATCACTGTAGCTCCAAATACATGTGCAGACATTTTTTTCTAATTTGTGGTGAAACGTACATTCCATTTTTTTAAAGTTCGTCTGGTCTTCCAGTGGTGCGTATCCCACACTTGAACTCACTGCTTTATCCATCCATGTTTTCCTGGCCTCAGGTGCCAGTTCCGTCCTCTGTGACTTTACATCTACCATCCCCTCTGTCTGGCTATGTCTGTCAATACCTGGTGAATTCCTGCTCAACAAGAACCTGCTTAAATGCCACTGCTTCTATATGTGTGAGGCTTTCATCTGCTCTCCCAAGCAGTCAGTGGTTCATCCTCCGGGTTCCTGGCCCTTTTTGTGTGTGTCAAACCCAGACTGGTCCTCTGCTTCTTTGTCTCCTCTACAGACTGTGAACTGATCAAAGACTGGGAATATATCTTACTTATCTTTATAACCCCTTTGACCGGCAGGGTGCCTGGCACACAGTAGGTACCCAGCACACAGTAGGTGCCCAACAAGTGTTGAACAAATAAATCTGCATCAATGGGAGATGCACGTCTTTTAGTGTTGAGGATGATGAGATAGTAGAACATTCCTTGTGCAGGTGAGGATGGGGGAATTTTCCTGGAAGCAAGACTCTAAAGGTATTTCTCTTTTTCCCTCATCCCCTCCCTGCCCTCTACTCCCCCCCACCAGGTTATGAGCAGCCGTTTTCTGCCCTACGACAACATCATCACAGACGCCGTGCTCAGCCTTGACGAGGACACTGTGCTTTCCACCACAGAGGTGAGAACCCATGCCTGGGACCAGGAGGGCGGGGCCCTTCGGGCTGTTCTCGCATGTCCCAAGGTGCCAGCCTTCTCTTGCTTTGGCCTTGGCAGACATGGAAAACATCTTTTCAACACTTCACAGCTAGTTTTAATGAACCCAGTTCCTCTTAGACCCTGTGCCACCACCTGCCACCCTGAGGAGGGCACTGTGCCCTTTTGCTGGCTCTGTTAATTGGCTTCTCATTTGCGTGCCTATGTCTCACCTCCCTTGTCTCAGGCGGGCCTCCTTTTTTGTTTTTAAACAGTCCAGCTGTGGGCAGATGTGCAAAACCCGGGGGGGGGGAGAGCTGGGGAGCCCATGCAGCATTTTTTTGAAGTCATGCTCTCGGAACAACCAATCTCATCCCTTCTGCATTATCTTATTGCTTCTGTTAGGGAACACTAGTCTGGGCTCTAAGGGCAGCTTTTCTGTCTTGGTTGGAAGTGCTCATTTTCTTGCACCCACACACGAGCAAACGGTTGCACTTTAAGGCTGAAATGGAGATCCCTGCTATTTCAGATGTTCAGGTACTTGTGCCAAAAATAAGATTGCCCAAAGAATGTGTGAGGAGGAGAGAGAAGACGAAAGATAGATAGGGTAGAAAACCAATTTTTACAACTCGAATGAGTATTGATCTGTGAAACCTTACTTTAAACTATAGAGGGGACTGAAGACAGCTATATAAAAATGGAGTGTATCGGAAATGCATTATTAATGGCAGTTGCTAAAAAGCATGGAGACTTAAGTACTTATACCTTTCCCCTCCCTTTCTTTTTTTCCCCTTTTTGTTCATAACCATTTTCTTTTCAATTTAAACGTTGGCACTTAACAGCTGACACTTTCCTAGACACAGGTCTTATTCTAAATCAGTGGTTCTCAATCTTCCTAATGCCGCAGCCCTTTCATACAGTTCCTGTGGGTCATGACCCACCTGTTGAGAACCACTGTAAATGGTCTGATGCCCACAAAGCAGGGACTTGGCATTGACCTAAGCTGGTGAGCTCAGTGTCTTTTTCTTGAAATTCCACAGATGGCTTTCAGTTGCCCCTGGATGGAGTTGCACAGGCCTTATATCCAAGGGCAACCTAAATAATCCCAGGACACTGTCCTGGGTCTCACCTTGGTAAAATGCTTTCTATTCAGCTGAAGCTCTATAAATACTTGTTGAATGAACGAGGGGCAGGGGTACGTGCTGTGGGGATTAAAGGTGGACATAGCCAGTTGTGTCATGTGTAGGGCAGCGGGAGGAGAAGGGGCTGTTAGGGAGAAGGTAAGCTTAATGTTCAAAGGGAAAGGCAGCTCTGGAATCCAGGGTACAGGACACTCCAGCTTGCATTTTTCTGCTGCTTCCTGCAAGGGAAGCTGGCATCACAGGGACACATTCATTCAACAAGTATTTATTGAGAGATTTCTTTGTTCTGGTCTCCATGCCAAGTGCTTTGGTTACATAGTTCCTGTCTGTATCCATCTGAGTCCTGGCAGCAAATAAAATTCAAACCAGATGATTCAAATGAAGGGATGGGGATTACTTAGGGAGGTGTAAATGGGGCTAAAGGGCCCCACAAGAGATGGTGAGGCTCCTGGTGAGTAGCAAGAGTGGGAGGAAGCTCCTGGCCTAGGCCTGAAGGACTGGGGAAGGTGCTTCCAAAGGCTCTTACAGATGGCACAAGGAAGGAGAGGCCGCATAAGATACCCTCCCATCAGTTGGTGCCATTAGTATTGACCTTCACTCGTGATGCATAGGTTCCCATGACCAAATTACCGTCTTCTGGCAAATGCTGTCCATCCTTTGCTAGCACTACGATCATGAAAGACACGGCTATTGCCAGGTCTCTGGTGCCAAGTGAGATAGGAAGCAGGGAAGAGATACACTGACCTCTCTCTGTCCTGCTTCCATTTTCTTGCTGGTGATGCCCGTTGACCTGGCCTAACTAGAAACCAACCATCAGGGAAGACCAAGTGTTGAAGTCCACAGAGTTCCAATATCCTAGGGCAGAGAGCAGCCAGTGCAAGAAGAGTGGACGGTGGATCTCGGAGGGCAAACTTAGCAAAAGCAACACAGGGTCATGATGTGCCAAAGGGTCAGGACAGCTACAGCGTATACATAAATCATTACCCTCTGACCTGAGGCACCGATTCATCTTATACCTCCCCTGGACACAAAGCAATTAGTCTACTCTCGGATTTGTTTTTCCCTATCCCACGGTGAAATAACTTTCAGCTGCTGTGATGCATCCTCATGCTGGCGAATTTCTTTTCAAAGAATAGCAATTCCAACCACTCAGTGCACGCTGGGAGGAACATGTGTTGTATGTGAAGTAATTAGAAGTCAACGTGGGTTGAAAATGATATGTAAATTTAAGAGGCTGGCAGTCTAGTTTGCTTTTGCCTGATCATTGGAGAGGTTGTGTTGCCTAAAATGGTCATGGGCAAGGATTTCTCTTTTTTCTTTTTTTAGGTGAGTAGATGTTGGTTCTTCTTCCCCGTCTCTAAGGATTCTTAGCTTGCTTAAATGCGTCTCTGTGGCATTAAAGATAAATTTTTAAACAGCATCCTATAAAGGGTATTATAGTTGGTTTATGGTTATTTACATTTATCTGGATTGCTGCAGATCCTCAAAAGACAGATGTTGGTTTTTAAGAGAAAAGGCCTTAAGCTGACCTTTGCCTTCTTTGATGTGCTAATGATCTGCGTGAAAGTGCAGCTATCACAAGCATCATAGTTTTATCTGAATTTACTTTTGAGCTCCTTTGAAATGACTTGAAACAGCTTTGAGATAGGAAGAAACTCAAGTGATGAAAACACCCCATTGGGCTCTGTAGTGGTTGCCACGGCATGTGTTTCGTTTTTAAAGAATAATAGAAAACCCCAACGAATGCTGACAGCCAGGCTGGTTCTGTGACAGCAGCCTGCATCACAAGCTGCCCCATCAGTGGGCACCACTAGTCTTGACCTTCCAGTGATGGTGTGTAGGTTATCACGACCTCATTTCAGTTCTCCAGCAAATGCTATCCACTCCCTTGCTGCCTTTTAACTTTGAGATGCCCTGCTCCCCACCAAGCTTTCTTAATGCATATTCCACCATCCAGCTTTTTTCCCCCTCAAGTCTTTCTTTCTTTCTTTCTTTCTTTTTTTTTTTTTTTGAGACAGAGCCTCAAGCTGTTGCCCTGGGTAGAGTACCATAGCATCACAGCTCAAGCAACCTCCAACCCCCGGGCTCAAGCAAGTCTCCTGCCTCAGCCTCCCAAGTAGCTGGGACTACAGGTGCCCCCCCATAATGCCAGGCTATTTTTTGGTTGCAGCCATCGTTGTTTGGCAGGCCCAGGCTGGATTCAAACCCACCAGCTCAGGTGTATGTGGCCGGCACCTTAGCCACTTGAGCCACGGTGTATTAGGGTTTCCCAGAGAAACAGATCCCAATAAAATATGTGTATGTATTTTTTCATATACAATAGAACCTCTATAAGTTGACCTCCCCCCTGCCCCCGGGACTGTAATAGCCTGGTCAATATACAGAGGTGATCAACATGAGGAACTAGGCCTACTGCACTGATATATACATGTGGTGTTTGTCTGGCCTGTGAAATTAGGTCAACTTAAAGAGGTGGTCAATGTAGGGATGTGATCTACTATGGCAGTTTGTATATATGTATATATATGTACATATATATATATGTATATATATGTACATATATATATGTATATATACATAAAGAGAGACAGAAACAGAGAGAGAGAAAAGGGAGACAGGATTTATTATGAGGAATTGGCTCACAAGGTCGTGGAGGCCAAGAAGTCCTAAAATGTGCCATTTGCAAGTGGAGACATAGGAAAGCTAAATGTCTAATTCTAATCTGAGTCCAAAAGTTTAAGAACCAATGGTGTAACTCTCAGTTCAAGGGCATAAGACTAATGTCCTGGCTCAGCAGGCAAGCCGGAAGTAAAAGGAGTGAATTTCTCCTTCCTCCAACTTTTTGTTCCATTCATGCTTCTGCTGACTGGCTAATACACAGCCACACTGGAGAAGATCATCAGCTTCCCTGGGTCCACCTATTTAAATGCTGATCTCATCCAGAAACCCTCCCAGACACTCCTAGTAATGATCTTTAAGCTGGGCACCTTGTGGTGGTGCAGTCAGATTGACACATAAAATTAGCCATCATAGGCACCAGATTGGATTTTCATAAAAATTTAAGTTTATGGCTGTTTACAAAAACAGAGATGTCTAATGAAGCCTGAAGAATTTGGAGATAAAAGGATCTTTAAATATCACCCAGGCCAGTGTTGCCAGGAGATGTTTTGTGTACACAAGATAATTTAAAATGGCTCATTGCAAAGCATATTTCATTTAACAATTATGTTTTTAATTTACTGTTTGTTAGAAAATAATATAACTAGCACACACCTAAGATTTCACTGACTTTTTTTTTTATGTAGGATGAGGCTAACTTTTTTTTAAAAAGAAGTCAATTTAAAGAAAATATTAAATAGGGAATTGACAAGAAGGTGTTGGAGTATGGCAAAAAGTGTGGGAAATACTTATTTAGGCCCATTTGCTCCATCTTTTTATTTCATTGAGGTAAAATTTACATAACATAAAATTAACCATTTTACAGTGTAATTCAGAGCCATTTAGTACATTGACAGGGCTGAGTAGTCATCACCTGTGTCTTCTTCCAAAACATTTGTGTTAAAAAAAAACCTCTTAATTTCATTAAGAAAACCCTTTTAAGGATACCCAGTAAGCATTTGCCCAGCCTTTGGCAAATGCCAATCTTTCTTCTATCTCTAGAGATTTACCTATTCTGGAAATTTCATATACGTGGAATCGTATGCTATGTGGCCTTCTGTATCTCACTTCTTTCTTTTCTTCTATAACATGTTATCAAGGTTCATACATGTTATAGCATGAACCGGTACTGTATTCCTTTTTATAGCTGAATAATATTTCATTGTGCCAATATATTCCACTGTTTATTAGATGAGAGAAATTGGGTTGTTTTCACCTGTTGGCTATCGTGAATAGTTGTGTGCTTATAAACCTCTGAGAGGGTGGCACCTGCCCTTAGTGGCATCCATCAGTCCCCCCAGTCACAATGCTGGAACTCGAAATATACGTAGATTAAATGAAATTCTCACTTGTAGTGCTTATCAAGAAGACACAGGGCAAACGTTACAGGGTGGATTGTAACCTGTGTTAGAGGTAAATGCTTTCAACACTGTATCAACAGAGCCAAAAAGAGAGCTGATGACATGGTGTGCCCCAAATTTGAGACTGGATTGCCTGAGTTCCCATCTTGGTTCTGCCACTCGTTAGCTCAGGCAAATTACTGGAACCTTCATATATGTTTGTTTCCCTGTCTGTAAAGGAAGGAATATTAAAGTACCTACTTTACAGGGTTATCCTGAGGGGGGCATAAGTTAAAATGTGTAAACACCTATAATTGTGCCTGTCACATTCTAAACATTACATGATTGTGAGCATTACATGATTATTTGCTGTTACTATTTTTCTTGCTTTTATTTTCTATTTATCTTTATCGTTCATGAAATGATCCTAGAAAGTCAGAAGTGAGCTTACACCGTTGAAAACAAAGTATTTGCTAACCGTAAATGCTGGCTCCCGAAGTACCTGCTTTGGGTTATTGCAGGTACTAGAAAGTCATTTAGCTGCATTTCCTGTAAAATAATCCTGCGCCTTCACTTGGCCTTGTCCTCACTTATTCTTAGTGGTTTCCACTTTGAATGCTTTCTTTCTAGATTTCCCGTGCACTGTGCATCTTCATACCTGAGAAGCCTGTGTCATTTTTTTCTTTATAATGTCTGCTCTGTATTTGTTAAAACTTGTGCTTTAAAAAAAAAAATGATTTCTTTTGCTCTTCAGAGGATGCTCATCTATCAAAGCACTTAGGCTTTGATATATGCCGGTTGTGATCAGTGCCATGCAGTCATACTCTGGATAGACATAGGAAATCTGCTCTCAATGATAAAACAGATACATCTGTCCCTTGTATGACTCAATAGTCACGTGCACTTTGGGGGGTGGGGTGCAACTGCTTTCTAGACTTGTTTTTTAGCTTTAACAGACTGGATTTCTAAGGGACATATCAGTAATTTTTGTCCCTTCCTTTCATTTCTGTATTAATCTGAAGTTTCTTGAACAGAAAACATTAAAATGTGCATAGTTATGGGGGGAAATGGCAAGCAGTGATGAATACATAGAATGAATGTTTCACCGCAGCCTGGGATTTGGATTTGGTGTCATGCACCAGCGGGGGGCAGCGGGGAGAGGGAAGGGGATGGTCTATTGATGTTTGTTAACGGTGCTGCTTGTTTGCTTGTATTCTGTGTGCAGGTGGATTTTGCCTTCACCGTGTGGCAGAGCTTCCCCGAGAGGATTGTGGGGTACCCTGCACGCAGCCACTTCTGGGATAACTCTAAGGAGCGGTGGGGGTACACATCCAAGTGGACGAATGACTACTCCATGGTGTTGACAGGAGCTGCTATTTACCACAAGTGAGGAACTTAAGACAACGTTCTTGTCGACTTTCTAGAGCTCTTTATATTAATTTTTGGATGCTACGTAAATAGGAATCTAGGCCAAATCTTACAAACAGCATCGACGAAAATTAGTCCATATCCCTGCTTAAGCTTTGCTCATGTGGCACACGTGTGTTTTTGAAACCAGTGAAATCTTTTGGCTTATTGGCTTTCCAGAGATTATGGTACAGTAACACTTTCAGTTAGTCTGAAGTGTGAAGATACACTCGAGGCAGATAAGGCAGCTGAATATTGGGAATAACAGCAACAAAAGTCAATATTTTATCAGGCACCCTCAGTCCCTGTCCTAAGCGCTTAGAATTCACCATTGAGTAAAACAGAAAAAATCGCCTTGCCAACACAGGTCTTAGATTCTAACAGAGGGCAGCACATTGTACACAATAATTACGTGGTACATTAAGGAGATGCGTCATGTAGCAAAGAGACACAATGGAGAAGGGTAAAGGATCAGGAGTGCCAAAGGCAGAGAGGGGTCAGGTTGGAAGGTGGCCAGGGTGACCCTCACTGAGCTGGTGATGTCTGAGCAGAGAAAAAGGACAGAAAATTAGCCAGGAGCACGGCTGCAGCAAGAGGATTCTGGCCTGGGCAGCAGTTGGAATAAATGCTCGAGACTGAATGTTAGAGAAACATTGAGAAGACCAATGTGACTGTGTGGAGTGGGTGACAGCAGGTTACAGAGGTCCAGGAGCTCAGACCCAAGGGCCTTGTTGTCCACTGTAAGGATGCGACTTTTCTTCTAAGTGATGTAGGGAGCCAGGGACAGGGTTTGAACAACAGATGGAGACATCAGTGTTATGTTTTAGACACCCATAAGAGGCCAGGGTTGAAGCAAGGACATCTATTAGGGAGGTGACTGACATCATCTAGGCAAGAGATGATGGGGCCTGGAGCCAGGCAGTGAGGGGTGAAGGGAGGAGGTAGTGATCAGATTGTGGGTATATTTTCAAGATGCCCCAGTGTCATGTTCTGACAGTTTGGATGTACAGTTTGATGACTCCGAGTTTTTTGACAGGAAGGACTAGAAGGATAAAATAGTCATCAACACCTGGGGAAAGCTGCAGATGGAAATATGTGTTAGGGAAAATATAGGTGTTCAGTTGTGGGCATGCTGAGACGTCCAAAAGGATCGTGTGGAAAAAGGACAGGGATAGGGATAAATAAATTTGGCAGTTGTTTGTGTATATTTGGTCTTTAAAGCTGGAGCCTGGAGTAAGCTTGCCAGGCTCTAGTGAGTGTAGATAGCTAATGTTCCCCATCAGTAATTAACAGAACCTCCATTCTTCTGTTGGAGTCAGGGAAATACACCAATCTTGCCTTAGTCTTTTAAAATAAAGAACAGAGAATCTTGTGATCTCTAAGATAGGGTCGAAAATGCCCACGACATAAAGATTTAGTCTGAATCTTGATCTTGAGATTGCACATCTAGAAAGTTCATGTTCCCCTTCCTCCTGCCACCACCACAGGGAGAATCTGAGTCATTGAAATCATTTTTCCCACAACCATATGCTGCTATATGTATATAAATACCTGGAAATAATAGTAGGCTGAGAGATAACTCAAAATCATGGGTTTTCTATAATGAGTGACTACCAGATTAATTTTCAGGTTTTACTCAAAAGAGAATTGAGATGTATATGGCTTGTGGGGCATAATATAGAATGGTCTATTGTTAGACTCGGAGTCAAGGGATACTATTAAATATAGTTCTAATTAATCCAATAATTAAAATTATTAAGCAGCTTTGTGATATACAGACCATATGTGAGTAACTTTTCTTGCTATCTAAATATTCAGATTTCTTTTAATAGACTGGTCTGATATTAAAGTTAGATTGGGCAAGCAATATCTGCATCTATGTATATCTCTGTACTTTATTTCCTCACCTATAAAACGGGGATAGCACCTACTATGCAGGTTCCTTATGAGGTTTATATGAGACATTTCTTATAAAACACTTTAGGACACTATCTGGCATATAGGAAGTGCCTTAGAAGTGTTAGCTGTGGCCATCACCATCCTCATCACCACCATTCATGACCTGTTTAGGGATTCAAAGAAGTCTTCTTGGTGTTATGTAAAGGTAGCCCCTGTGAAACCCATCTCTGATTTTTACAGATATTATCACTACCTGTACTCCCATTACCTGCCAGCCAGCCTAAAGAACATGGTGGACCAATTGGCCAATTGTGAGGACATTCTCATGAATTTCCTAGTGTCTGCTGTGACAAAATTGCCTCCAATCAAAGTGACCCAGAAGAAACAGTATAAGGAGACAATGATGGGACAGGTAAGTGTGAGAGAACTCACTTTCCTGCTTCACTCACTGGTGGTTCAGACGTAGTGAGGACTTGTGTTCCTCTAGGTACTTCCCCCAGTAGCATAAAGAGGTGCTATCAGTATAAACCACACCTGAAAGCTCTGCAGGTGTGTGTGACTGGCACACGGGTAATTAGGAAGATGCAAATTAAGAATGTCTTTGTACCAAGAATATGAAGCTCTTATATAACCTAGAAGGTGACGAGAAAGACATGTTTTCAGACTTTGTCTTAGTCCCTTTGGAAGGCTACAACAAAAATACCACAGACTGTGTGGCGTAAACACCAGACCTTTATGTTTTGCTGTTCTAGAGGCTGGGGAAGCCAAGATAAAGGTACGGACAGATTTGGTGTGTGGCAAGGGCCCTCATCCTGATTCATAGACGACCTTCTCTTCATTGTATTCTCAGATGACAAGAAGAAGGGCAAAAGGGTACTCAGGGGTCCCTTTATGACAGCACTGATCTCATTCTTAGGACTCCACCCTTATGACCTGATCACCTACCAGAGCATCGCCTATAAATTTCATTACATTGGGGATTAATTTGGGGGGACACTAATATTAAAAATATTCAATCTATAGCAGAGATAAAGGCCCACAAAGAATTTATTGTAGATACCTTATTTGGTGCCTTAGTTTATTGTAGGTACCTTATTTGATGGCTATCAAACAGTACTGTAACACAGCCTTCTGGTGGTTGTCCTTGAGTTGAAGATGCATCATGGTGACATACCAGGAGTTATCATACTCAATTTTCAGTTCTAGAAGTAACATTGATAAGCTGTAGAGCAAATCAGTTACCTTCTGAGACCCCTTAAAGTGGAAATGAGGAACTCTGCCTTACAGGGTTGAGATAATATGTATGAGAGCCTGTATGGAAGTAAAGTAAAAATTGTATCAAGTCATTGAATTTTAGTACAAAAGATAGTTTCAAGGAAGTATAATCCAACTTTCTCTTTTATAAGTGAGCAAGCTAGGACCCAAAGAATTTCAGCATATTACCACAAGTCTCCTGGTAAATTAGAGAATGAACTGGGAATTTAATCCTACACTCTGTTCATTCTACACCTAGTTCTTCTGTACCCCAGGGTCTTGGCATCAGGCCCTCTGGATATGTTGACGTTTACCTGCCTTTATTCATCTTGAGCAGAGCAAGTAGTATATGTAAGAAACCAAAAACTTTAAGACAGACCATTAGATCTGCCCAAGTTAAATCATGGAGCATTCACTGGGATTGAAGTCCACCTGAATGAATATGCTTTAGCGTGATGGCATCAGTTCATTTGTTTGGGGTTTCCATGTACCTTGTTCTAACAGGTGTTGGGTAGCACATACAAATCCAGCTTTTGCAAAGGAAACTGAAGCCTCATGTTAACACACCTGATAGTTTATCATTTACTAAATTTAGTAAGGGCAAAAAATTCCAGAATTTTAAATTTGTAAAAATTTAATCATTGAGTATTTACTGAGAACATGCAGATTATCAGGCACTATTCTGAGATTTGGGTTATGACAAAAGATCTGTGCTTTGTGAGCAAAGAGTCTGGTTCCATTCCATTTCCCTACAAGTACTGTAAGAACTGGCAAAAAAAATTGCAAGAATTTTTAATCTGTAAAGTGAACGACTATTCAAATTTAAGCAAGATATATTATCTGTTACATGCCCAGACATTTTTATTTACATGTCACTTAACAAGGGGGAGATATCCCGAGAAGGGCATCATTAGGTGATTTTGTCATTGTGTAGAGACATCTTAGAGCAAGTGGTTTCAACCTTTCTCACAGCACACTTGAACCTATACTTAAACTTCCACAACACACTTAAATTATATTGATCAAAAAAAAAAATAGTGGGGCAGCACCTGTGACTCAAAGGAGTGGGGCACTGGTCCCATATACCGGAGGTGGTGGGTTCAAACCCAGCCCCAGCAAAAAAAAAAAAAAAAAAAAAATAGTAAGAAAAAGAATATATCTATTGTGCTTTGAACTTCTTTTGAAGATAATTTAGCCATCTTCCAAAATTTTCAAGGCACACCGATTAGAAATCACTGTCCTGGAGAGTGTACTCCCCTACACCTGGTGGTATAGCCTACTACACACCTCGGCTAGGTGGGTTTGCCTAGTGTTCTTAGGTTAGAAACGCGTACAGCGTGTTACTGTACTAAATACTGTAGACAGTTATATCACAATGGTAAGTATTTGTGTATCTAAACATAGAAATGGTAAAGTGAAAATATGGCAGTATAGTCATATGGGACCACCGTCACATGTGCAGGCTGTCGTTGACCAAAATGCCATTATGGGACACCCTGCACACACATGCACATGTACATCATTATCTCACTTAAGAACTTAACATTCCTCTATGTTGTTTGCTCAGAGTTCTTCGGCTTCTCTGAGTTTATATACTCATTAAGGGTCGAACTCGAATAATACATGATGGGGAGGGAGGTTATGCCCTTTTCATAAACTTGCCTAATTCTACAAAGTGAATATTTGTAGTAACTTTGGGTCAAATCTAACTTTAACCTGAGGTCTAACTAGGTATACTCAGGTATTGTATTTTCCCCTTCTTCCAATTATACGCAATAGTTTATCAAATGTTTGTGTGACCGGTAAAGTAAATGGATGTGGGATTATACTCTTGTTATGTAGGAAAGACATTTTTTTTTTTTTTTAGAGACAGAGTTTTACCTTGTTGCCCTTGGTAGAGTGCCATGGCATCCCAGCTCACAGCAACCTCTAGCTCCTGGGCTCAGGTGCTTCTCCTGCCTCAGCCTCCCAAGTAGCTGGGACTATAGATGCCTGCCACAACGCCCTGGCTATTTTTTTTTTGTTGCAATTTGGCTGGGGCTGGGTCTAAACCTGCCACCCTCAGTATATGGGGCCAGTGTCCTATTCGCTGAGCCGCAGATACTGCCTAGAAGGATATCTTTTTTAATGTATGTTGTTTGACCTGGGAAAAAAGTTAAAATCTAGAGGCAAAAGAGATATTTGAATCATTCATCTGAACTTTTTTTTTAATTGATGAGCAAGAATGAATTAAGGTCTTGACTGTATTTTATTTGCATATGTGAGCATTTTTGCTTGGATGTGTGGTTTTTAGGGGGAGTTCGTGGGCCAATCAGAAATGGCCCACAAATCCATATCTATATAGGAACAAAACGCAGTACCTCTGGGGCTGTCTAGTCTGACATGAGCTCAACTGTGCAGCTTAATTTGATACCTTCCTCTGATTTGCCAGGTAGAGGTATCCTTGTATAACTGTAAAGAATGGAGCCTGAGTTCTGCTGCCGTCTCACGTTAACCATGTAACCCTCATGTCCTAGAACCTGCTTCCTCATCTATGAGGATGAGCAGATGTTCTTACCTGGGTAGATTCTTCACTGGATTGTTGGGAGGTTCAATTGAACTTCATGAAAACACTTTACAAATGGTGTTTTGTTTGTTATTCTGCTGCTCAGAGGTAACTTGACATTCGTATTTATCTTCAGTGTTATTTTCAAGTGCACCAACACTTGTGGTTTCAAAGTGACTCTGAGTGATTCTCCCACTAAAATCTATCTTCCCATGAAAGTACTTTTCTAGCAGGACATGAGGACATGAACACATTGAACACACAGGTGCGTGTGTACGTCATTAAACTGCTGCTATGGACATAAATGGTTTTGTGGGTTTTCTTCCCCTTATAATTGGGCAGCTTATCTTTTCCTTGTTTCATAAAAACATGGATTTAAAGGCAGTATGTTTAGTCGTTATATTTAAATTTCAGCACTCAAGGCATTTGAAGGCTTCCTTTTAAGTAAATCAATGCCAATCATTTATATGGTCTAAAAATATTTAGCCAACTTTAGAGGCAACGCAGAAAACTGAAAAGATGGTACCCATCTTTCCTACTTACCCAAAATTAATCTTTTTTCTGTTCTGTGCAAGCAGTGACTCTTTACAGGGCTGATTGCCCTTTTAAAAGGAATCTTTGGGCATTTTAGTGAAGAGGAAGTACAATAATTCTCATGTTAAAAGGAAAGCAGAATTTTGAGCATTTCTAGTATATATAGTCAGTCTTAACAGACTGTACCACGGAATCACTCTTTTTCTTTATGGAGTCATATAAGTAAGAAAATGTATAGAAGGGAAGGCCAATTTTTAAAGGCTGCATGACACTAGCCTTGAATGAAGTGTAAAATGTGCCATTTTGTTCTTCCACCATACATGTGACTTTGTAAGAAAGGATTCAATGGAACCTTTATAAAAGTACAGCAATAGGAGAGGAAGAGAGGGGTAGTTAGGAATATATAGACTTCTGAGAGTTAATTATTGACATCTCCAGGATTTAGACAACTATCTTTGAAACAGTAAATACACTGTTAGGCATAGTGTTTGGTCCCAAGTGCAAAGAGCAGTTTTCTATTGAGTGACCTTGAGTGTTAAGGTTCTGTGCTTAAGTCATTGACAGATCAGAGCATTAGATAATTCAGAAATTTCAGAGGATTAGTCCACATGGATGTTTGAGAAACTTAGTATTCTTTGGGAAAACCTTCACGTGAGCCTGAACCTGAGATCAGCTCTTGTATTTTCCTAGGCATAGGAATGAAGAGAGCTCCCAAGCTCTGCTGCTGGCCATTCGCCTGACTCCATTTTCCTCACTGTTCCCCTCTCAACTTACACTCCCCTCATCCATCATCTTCCTTGTTTTTCTCTTTTTCCCCTAGACCTCTCGGGCTTCCCGCTGGGCCGACCCGGACCACTTTGCCCAGCGACAGAGCTGCATGAATACGTTTGCCAGCTGGTTTGGCTACATGCCGCTGATCCACTCTCAGATGAGGCTTGACCCTGTCCTCTTTAAAGACCAGGTCTCTATTCTGAGGAAGAAATATCGAGACATTGAAAGACTTTGAGGAATCCGGCCGCGTGGGGGAGGGGAAGCAAGAAAAAGGACTGGGGTCAGGCTGCGCTCTCTTCCCAGGGCAGATCCGCTCATCAGCAGAGCCAGACCGTGCCAAGTATCCAAATAAACTTCGATGAACTGAATGATTTAAAAAAAAAAAAACACAAAAAAACCAGGCCAATGAGAACTCGCCTCCTGGCTGCGGGGACTGCACCGGACTGCTCCAGACTCACCTCACTGGCTTCTGTGTCCCCAGACTAGGTTGTGTACAGTTTAATTATGGAACATTAAATAATTATTTTTGAAATGATTGCTATGCAGGTTTAAACTTTTTTAATGATCAAAACTATTAAAAACCAGAGTTCTTTCTTTAATCAAAATTGTGTTGGTTGTGAATATTTCAAAGCTGCTGCTCCTCTTCCGCCAGACGCTGGCGATAGGCAGGGTTTCCCACAGTTACCAATGCTCAGACTTCAGAGAAAACACAGTAAGTCACTCGGACTAGAGTCAAGAAAGAACTGAGCATCAGTAAAGACAAGCTCATTATTCAACTTTGCCAGTGCAAATTGTTTTCCACTTTGAATTTTCAGATCCACTTGAACTTTTATCTCTAAAATGTTGCTGCATGAGAGAAAGTATTATGACTTCCGGTAGGGAGTTGTAACCCAAAACTTTACATTTGAGGTAGATATGTATGATAATCGTTTTTCGTTGGGGGTGGGGGGTAGTTAGTACCAAGAAAACACTGCTATAACTAAGAAATTTTCAGTTAGCACCAAAAAGAAAAAAAAAATCCAAATAACCTACCAGCATGTTAGTGAGATGGAAGTATAGATCCACTATAGTAACCCAGTGCTTGTGGAGGGTGTGGGCTACGTTACAGATTCAACCATTGACATAACTCCGGTTAGCACTGGGGAAAGGTTTTGCTTTAGATGCCAAGGAATAATGAGTATCTTGGAAAGAACAGAATATTTACAAGATGAGCTCTTTAACATTGTGAAAACCTCAAGTTCTGGAAGCTTCCCTGTTGAGAAAGAAGTAAGAGTGTATAAACTCACACCACTGAACAAGAGGATGGCTGTGTGCCTCACCCCTGGGACCCTGGGACCATTTTTGGTCAAACATTGTTTTGAGCGAGAATCTGGCAAACAAAATAATCAGAAACAAATGTGAATGCTGTTTTATTTCCTTTTAATTTTTAAATCTGCGGAGAGGTTTCGTTGTGCTTCTTCTTAAAAAGAACATTTCTATACCTGCAAATGCTATCTTGAGCTTAGGATTATGGGGAAACTGCACGTACAAACTGAAAAAAAAAACCCCAAATTCCTTTACTCTGTTATAAGAGATGAAAACTCAAGTATTAAATGCTTTTCTCCACTTGCAAGAGGCAAGAGAGAACAGGGAAGAAAAAGATATTATTGCATCTTATCACCTATTATGCAGAATAATTAATAAGCACTTTAGGGTTTGGTTTTTGTTTCTCTAAACTCTCATACATTCTGTGCTTTTTTTTAATCTGGTTTTTTTTTTGTTTGTTTGTTTTTAATTTTCAATTTACCTCCAGTTTTGTTTTAGAGGAAAAGTCCATGACAAAATTATGTTCTGATGACTTCGAGTGGTTGGTTAGACCAGAAAAGAACCCTAACTACAGTGGACTTTAACGCTTCCTTTCTGTTAGCCATCTGGGAGAGAAAGGGCACTTGCAACAATAGCATAGGGAGGGCACCGACCATGGTAGTCAGAGTGTTCACAGAGGTTGAAAAGGTAACTCAACTGGCTACCTAGCTTCAGAGCAAGGACCGGAGCCCACGTATCCAGATGCCCTGTTGAGTGGTGCACAGGGCAGTAAGTTCAGTCAAGAAGGGCTTTCTCTGCAGCCTTGTGATGCAAAATAGCTCCCTAACTACTCCTCTCAGCCAGTTGGACCCATTCTCACTCTCTATCAGGTGCTGTTTTCCCCTAAATAGCTGTGATCATCTCTTATGGACTTGTTGGAAAATAATTCTTAGGTCCTTGGTACTTGCACATGGGAATCTTTCTATAAAATCCCCAGTCTCATGGGCTTCGTGCCATTTCAGCTGCAGTTGTCTTCAAAGTAAAGGGTTAGCAATTAATCCACATTCATTTGGCCTTTACAAATTGGACAAATTTGTATTTAAACTAACTTTTTCAGGATTGGCAAATAAGTTTTGCGTCTTTCTCCTTTATAAAAACTAAGTTCAATATTTTGCTCCACAAACCCTGAAGCCAACTTGAAACTTAACATTGTCGTCTTGGGTTGCCAAGCAATGTGCCTAGTTGTACAAGTCAGTCACATGAGTGGATTTGGGGACTGGCTTTGCCAGACTTAACCTGTCCCCCAAAATCTTAGGGTACATATATTCCACAAGCAACGGGTGTTGTGTGAAAAAAGATGGTAATTATAAGTAAGAACAGGCTCTGACACCTGCTTTAATTCTCCACAGTTTCATTTTATGTCATTCTCTGAGTAAATCTCTTTGGGATGCTGGCTGGCGTGTTCTATTCTCATTTGGAATATGCCACTGGGAATTGAACGATGCATAGCAAATCAGTGAGGCCCGACAATAAGATGTAATTTTAATTCACTTAAGAAAGAGTTGTATTGCATTGCAAGTTGATAAATTGTAGCCATCTCTACAGGATGTCAGGAGTTATCTCTTAGCCATCCTGAATGACAGCCAGGAGTCCTTCAGTGGGCCAACATGTGCTGAGTTGGTAAGAAGCCAAGGGCAGGTTGTGTAGTGCCAACTATATAATCCATTATATGCAGAACTCCATAGAGGACTCAGCCACTTGTAATTTCCACACAATACTTCTTCCCAGCTCCACATTAAGGCACATGGTCTTAAAATAATTTTCATTTAAATCTGGCTGTGTATCTAGATGAAGAGACAGATTTCAAAACTTACATGTACGTTATACATAGCACCTTGGTTGAAGCTAGCAAAGTGGATCACAACGGAGACTGTGGAGAAAACTCCATGAAATAATCACTAATCATATCATAGAAGGTAACATCGCTAGGTGGGCCTACCTGAGCCTATCAGCACACTTTCCAGATAGGATGCTTCAGATAAAAGGGACATCTTGTAACTGGAATCTCCTGTGCATTACGGTTTAATTTCTTCTTGTTACAAATGGTGCTCAAAGAAGGATCAATTCTGGTTGCTTCCTTCAATTTCCCTTCTGGAACGATTTTTGCTTTTCATTACAGTAGGCTATGTTAGCCTTTGTTTTTTGGTGGTTCTCAAATACCTGGTGACTTGAAGGAATATTACACCAGTGGCCTTTCATAAAGGTTACTGAACTTTAATCAGGGGTGAGATGAATGAATGGGAATACAGCTATATACTGTTTTTAGAAACCCAAACAGTTAAGAACAGGACACCTCATTGAAGACCAAGTGAAAATTTTAAGCAAACCCACTTAAAGGGTGAGAGCAGGGAGAAAGCAGCCTCACCGGGTTGGAATCTGAATGAGAATCTTGCTTTCGGAGGCTGAATTATGGATGCAAAAAGCCAAGTTAAACTTCCCAGACCTGGAAGTGTCTCCTGCTCCTTTGGGTCTCTTGAGAGCTCCAATTTTTTTAAAAGTACCAGTTTTTTTTTTTTATGAACTTTCAAATAACATTGTCCCTGCCTTCTAATTGTTAATATAACCAACATTCAGCCAGTAACCCAGGATCCCAGTTGCTGAATTCATTTACGTAGTTTCCGTTTACAGCAACTCTGGGACAAGAACCTTTCAGGTGGTTTAGTCCTTCTTGGCCACATTGAACCAAGACAGTTCTTTCACTGCCAGCTTCAATTTCTCAAGAATGCTTGATGGGGACAAAGTTGTTTTGAGTTCTCGGTGAATAAGCATTAATCGCAGACAGTGTTAACCTTACCGTGCTCAGAGTCAGGACTTCAGCATGTAGACTATTCCTGAAATTTAAGTCTATTAAAGACAAAAACAAAAAAGGAGCAAGAACCCTAAGAACATGGTCTCTTCCATCAGTTCAGTAAAGTTATCCAGAAAAGCTGCTTTTAATACTGTAATCACAGTAGGAAGATGACTCTGGAAGCCATCTTTCCTATTATTACCCCTTCCAAAAATCAAAGGCTTTTGTTTCCATGATTTTTGTTAGCAGGGACTATCATTGTTGCTAATCTAGAATTCCAATATATTCCAGATCAGGAGCCAGGATGAGCTGCCCCAAATGAGAACTTCCATGGCCCACAAAAGTAGATGGGGAAGCCGACCATTGAGAAAGCCAAGCCCTCCAAACAGCCTGGTCTCACCCTTGCTTAAAACCAAGTCAAGATAGCCTTCCAGTCACTCTTGCTTTCGCGATGACTTGCCTTTTAGGCCTCAGACCATTTGATTTCTGCAATAGTTTTCTATTCTCCTCCTGAAATCCATCCCTTGCCTTTTGGTTGGAATTCTTACTAAAACTTAGGGCCATGCAAATGACCTGGTTACCATGTAATGAACCTTGTATACTTCTTTAGAGAGAAAAAAAAATATGTATAGGACATGTTGAGGAGTAGAAAGAAAGATATCAAAAACGAGAATTATTTTAGGTGGCAAATTGTAAAGCAAAAACAAAAACAACAGAAAAGTATACCTTATTTTGTATACGATGTACATTTGGGACAGAGTTTTCTAATATGTTGCCAATGTTTTTGTAGTGTCACCACAGGTCTCTTTCTGAAGTGTCTTCCCCATTTGTCACAGACTATTAATGACTTGGCCTAATTAAGCCCTCAAGTACGTGTGTGAGAGAGCGCATGAGAATATACAAAGCCATAGATCTTGTTTTACTTCACTGACCTGTGTAATTTTATGTCTGGGTTTTGCCATCCAAGATAGATTGTTTTATAGAGAGTGTCACCAAAGAATTTTTTTCCTTCCAATTTATAGAAGAAAAAGAAATTATTAATAAATGACATTGCTTTTCATCTGCGTGGTTTTCATTCCATCCTTTCTGTTGGCTACAGAAAGATGCCAGTTTTCGGGAGGATTCGATACACTGGAAAACAAAGCTTCCGCGGGGATTCTGGGGGACACAGTCAGATGAGGTTGGACCGAGCCTGCTGGGTGAATGGAGGGCCACCTCATGCAGCCTGGCTGCAGCCCAGCACCCAACCTCATGGGGGAGACGGGCCGCCAGGAACAACCATCTTCCAGGCCAGATGCAGCTGGTGAAGTTGGTAGCAAGCCAGGGTAAATGGCGGTGATATGCCCAGCTCACTGCATTCCTCCACACAGACCTGGGGACAAAAGTGGCAGGGCCAGGCCCCAGAGCATCTGGAGCTGACAGCTGTGGCCATTACCCCCTCAGTTTCAACTACTGCAGCAAGCTCATGAATTACTGGCCAGCATGGTACATATTAGACTAACATTTCTTAGAAAAATTTATAAATGGTGCCAGCTGTGATGCATCTTCATGATTCAGGGCCACCGTAGTGAGGTTTTCTGACAATAATGAACCTCTTTCTCCCTTTCCTCCTTACTCCTTTTCTTTCTTCTTCCCTATCCCCTTCTACTCCAAATGGTATCTCCTCCCTTTCTCTGTGACCTTTCTTCTGCCCCCTTTCTTCAGACATCTTAACAGAAAGTATATACGTCACCAATTTCCTATCTCTGCATGGGAGCAAATGCCAAGTTGTATTTGGGAGTATTGGTTTGTTTGATGACATCAATTAAGTTTTATGCTCTGTATTTCAATTTGTCCATCTGTAAAATGGTGACTTCAGAATCCTTATTTACGAAGGGTTTCTAAATAGCTGCTTCCTAGTGAGCATGGTGCAAGGAAGAAGTGATGGGGAGGTTGGACAAGGCAGTACCAAAGGGCATCACCAGAGTAAGCTCAGAAACAGAGCCAAGTCTCAGGTTCTAAGCTGAAATGCTGCTGTGCCCATGCTGCATGTAGCCCCGTCCTTGTGACTAATGATAGAATCATTCCCAAGTTGGAGGATACCTGAGAAGGCTACTTGGAAAAGTAACTTTCAAATTTTGGTCCCAACCTACCTCACAGATGTTTCAATAAATGCTATAGCAAACAGAAAGACCTGGAGCAAACGTAAAATGCACATGGTGTTGCTTACAGTATTTCCTTCAAGTCCACTCATGAGAAGCCAAAACTGGAAGTTATTTGTAGACCCCTGAGTCATTCTGCATTGACCTCCCCTGACTTTGTGTAGGCTTTCTGATTTGCAGGAACCCAAAATATTTGGGGGAAGAAATAAACTATGTTGCCTACTGTTCTAGGCTTAGACATGCTTTAGACTTACTGGACATGTTCACCTAGTGCCATGGATTCAAGGTTTTTATTGGCTTTTGAGCTCACACAGATAAATTGTCCCCAAGTATACAAGTTAAAATCATAGTCTTTGGAGCCCATCCACCTGAGTTCAAATCTTGACTCTTTCTCGTGGTACTTCTGTGACCTTACAAAAGTTACTGGACCTTTCTTGTCTTTGCCTCTGTTTCTTCAGGTAAGTACTAATCTATACCCGATAGGGTTCTCATAGAGATTAAATGAGTTAATATAAAGTTCTTAAAGTAGCACCTGGTTCAAGCAGTATGTAACATTTACCTATTATTAGTAGTTAATATTTTGCCACAATGATTTATTTTAAGAATCTTTTCCTTAACTTGTTAAAGAGGAAACATTCTTAGTTTAAAGTTTAGAATCTTAATAGTGATCAATAGCTGTGGTCTTTCTAATGTCACAGGCACCTCTGGTTTTAAATTATCATGTGCCTATTAATATGAAATTATCATAGCATTCAGGAATGGCCAATCCATCAGCAGAAGTTAGGCTAAGTCACATTTTTATTTCATCTGGCTGGATTTGTTTGAGAGATGGTATACTTTTTATTCTCCTTTAATGGACCTTATTTGAGGTAACTCAGGACTAAATGAAGTCTGGGTACCAATTATTATTATTTTTTTTTGTATTATGGCTTAAATTTTATAAAGAAAAAAACATGTTCCTGTCAATATGTAAATCATTTGCCAAGTTTAAATTTCTTTTCCAAACTGAACTACAAATAACCTGGTTTTATTGGCCAACTCTAGTGTAAAATAGGCCCAAAATGTGTCTTTAATCAGATTGGCTCAGATCATTCCTTCTTAGAGTAGAAAAAAGGTTAAGCTGTGAACAGGGAACTTGGAGATTATTTTAATTGTTCCCCAAAGATCCATGTGTACATATTCTTTTATGATATGTTTTTTAAAAATATAACATATTGGGAACATATTTCCATGTTATTAAATCATCTTGTCCAATCAAATTTTAATGACTGCATAATACTTCATTGTATGGCTCTCTCTTATATTCTATAAATTTTTACCCAACTCCTAGCTGCTGGAAATTTAGGTATTTTTTCAATTTCTTATAATTATGTGATAATTAATCTACATTTGATCAATGTGATCAATGCTGTGGTAAATATTTCCAAAGATGAATCTCTGTTCACTGTCATGACCACTACTTTAGAATAAATCATAGGCATAAAATTGGCAGGCCAAATGTTATAAATATTTTAAAGGTTCTTGCTACATATTCACAATATATTTCAATATATTATAAAGTCTACCATAAGAAAATTTAAACTTTCTCAATAAAAAGGTATGTAGAATTTGGATAAGGAAATGAGAATATTTATTTTTGTTGGCCACCAGGTCAACTGAAGGGAAAATAATGGTGACCTATAATTGCTAATTTCAATGGCTTAAATTATTTTAGAGGCCATGTAGAAAATATCATAATAATAGCAGTTTGGTACACAAAATGTTTCAAATAAATCATGGCTTGAAAGGCAACATTAACAAGGGTAGTGGTCTTCAGTGGTTAAAACACACAAAAAAGATATCCTATCCCTATTGCATCTAATTTACCAATATTAGCCCTCTTAGTGGATTTCAGAAAATTTTTCCTAGGAACTATGCATCTCATTCCTTATTATTAGGTTGAAAGAGATAAAAAAGCAAACATTTCTCTAAAGCATTTTTCTTCTTTCTTCTGGTAATATCCATATCAGTTAAGTTTTAATTAAAACTTTTCAAATAGCTTCTTCCTTGGCAGCTAGTTCGTCTCTACCAAGAGTAGGCTATTTTTCCTTAGGGGAACCCATTCCTCTTTCTCTCCTAGGTCCTATGACTCAAAGGTGTGCTCTCCCCACCCTTCATGATGATTCTGGGGAAGTATGTGGCCTGACAAGTCACTGAGACCCAATTCTAGATCATCCATTGACACTTTTAAGGAGGAGGTACCGTCTTCTCCCTAGCATTCATTATATGCATAACAGAAAGTGGTAATGATTACACTGACAGTGTAGCAGGGCTGGAAGAGTGTTGGGGAGACTCCATGGAAGAAATGCATTGAAGTGAGACCTTAAGAAATAAGTAGGGATTTAACTAGCAGAAAAGGATGGAAAGGGCACTCTTTTCTTACAAAGGAACATAATGCATGTTCTCCATCAAAAGTGTGTAGCAGAAAAATGATAGCCTAGATCTCTGTGGAAGACATCATTGTAATATAAGGATGGCTCAGGATGACTGTTAGGCTAACCAGCAAAATCTAAGTAGTGATAATAATAGTAGTTTCCCTTAATCCCATTTTCCTTCCTTCCAATGCCAAAATTTCAGTGCAAAATAGTGAATTGTGGGTCACATCTGATTCAACAGCACTTAGCAGAGAAAGCATGCAGAGGATAGTGGAAAGCATGTTTTCCCCAAAATCTTTATGAAAGATCTGCCTCTGAAGTCTTCTAAAATTGAAGAATTGCTTCCATCTCTGGTTAAGATACAGAAAGTTGCAGAAGTTCATCACTCTCACCTTTTTAATGAGTACAATGATTTCAAATCAAATAGGCTAAAATTAAAGCCTAGCAGGCAGTAGGAAATGCAAAGAAACTTAAATGAACTGAATCTTAGGAAGAGACAATACATTTCTCAGAGAAGTGTATCCTATCCCACGACTGCTTTCATCCCTAGTGACTCCAAGATGTTACGGCATCACAAAGTGGAGTGAGGAGAAACCAGGTGAACGTCTAAATAAACTTTTGGTAGCCATGAGTGGAGTTGGCATGAGAATTTAAATTCCAAGGTGACTCAGTCAAATGTTGATCTTTACCCAGCTGCTAACTCTTTCCCATAGAACCTTCACCAGGTGTAAGCAGAAGGACACTGAATGCTGGATGCAGGACAGGAGGACTGAAAGAAATGAGAATATTTATTTTTGGTTGCCCCCAGATCACTTACCCCGGAGTTAAAAGTAAGGGAAAATAATACTGAGCTTTAAATGCTAAAAAGGCTCTGGCTTGAATCTGCACTGAGTGAAAGAGAGTGTTCCACCAATGATTGAGGTCCCTTTCATTCCAAAACATAGACGACCATAGCAATGCAAGGCAGAGACTCACTAAAGGGCAAGAAAAGAGCAGGAAAGCTGAGAAAACTCCCCCTGAAACACAAAAGTGACCCCACTTGGGTGCACTGAACCTCCACTGAATATATGGCGCTGGCCCTCCAAAGGCTAGGGCGGGATGGGAGAGTTAAAAAGTATCCCTGAGGTTTAGAGGACTTTCAACAAGTCAGCACCTCCCCAAAGCTTGGAGCAGGACATGAAATGAAGGTGGACAGGCTCATAGGACCTTCATCAACTGCAAGGCAGTGAATTACTGAGAGCTGGGCGCAGGGAAGGATTGCTGAGATGGATGCCCTGAAGGGCCCAGGACTGTCATGGAGGGCAATACAGCATCTCTTTGAAGGCTGGGGATTTCTCAGTTCCTTAAAAACTAGTCTGTGAGCCATAAATGATAGAGGATTCTCGTGGCAGTCAGAATACAGGAAGTTGGGGTATAAGTTATAGAAAGATGTTCAGGGTGTGGTGATAATAGTACTCAGATCCAAACTCCACTGATCAAAATCCCACCCCCATATATTTTAAATCAGTGGTGTACAGAATCTAACTCAATCTTTAATGAGTCCCAGATCCTGCTCAACCATAGAGCAGATTGATTTGCACCTCACACCAGTTGCCTAACAGGAGAGGTGTGATATTTTCTGAGGACAGCGGTACATCAGTCCTGACTATTATCTTACACATACTGTCTAGTGTACATTAAAAACATGCAAAAAAGGAAATATCTATCTATGATAAATAGAAGGTTAATGGAGATCTCTCTAACCTAATTATTAGAATTAGCAGAAAAGGACTTTAAGATAATTATAATAAATATGTCAAATAATTGAGTGAGAAAGGTGCAGAACAGTTTTGAAAAGCTATGAAATTTCAGCAGAAACATGAAAACTATTGAAAAGAATTAAATGGGAATTCTAGAACTAAACATTAAAATATAAGAGATAAAGAATTTGGTAGGTTTAACAACAGCATGAACATAGCAGAATAAAGAATCAGTGAATTTAAGGATATGTCAACAAAAATTATCCAATCTGAAGTACAGAAAGAAAAAAATATTTTAAATGAACATAGCTTCTATAAAAGCAGGATAATATCCAACTCTAATATCCAACACTAATATCTAACTCTGCTTAGAGTCCCAGAAGAAGAGGATAGAGTGGGAGACAAAAATATTTGAAGAGATTAATAGCTGAGAACTTTTCAAAAACAGATGGAAGGTTTTCAGAACTGGATGAAAAAGATCAACCTACAATCCAAGAAACTCAATGAACTTCCAGGACAATAAATACAAAGAAAACTGTACCTAGGCACCAAACAGCCAAAGCATTGAAAACCAAAGATAAAGAGTGCCCTGTGAAAATATTTTTTGAAAGTATGGAAAGAATATTTGCAAATAGACAATAACTGAGAAATTTTATCTCCAGCAGACATTAACTAAACAAATTACCAATATGAGGATCAGAAAAGAGAATACTACCTCAAATTCCCAGATATTGAAAGACTAAAAAAAGAATATTATAAAAAATCCATGCCATTAAATTTAACAAATTAGATGAAGTGGAAAAACTTCTTGCAAAATACAATTTACCAAAACCAACACAGAAAATAAACAGGAAAATTGAATGTCCCAAACCTATTAAGAGTTTGAATTTATGGCTCGGTGCCTGTACTCAGCAGCTGGGTGGTTCGAACCCAGCCGGGCCTGCTAAACAACAATGACAACTACAATAAAAAGTAGCCAAGCATTGTGGGGGGCACTTGTTGTCCTGGCAACTTGGGGTCTCAGGCAAAAGAATCACTTAAGCCCAAGAGTTGGAGGTTGCTATAAGCTGTGACACAACAGCACTCTACCAAGGGCAACATAGTAAGACTCTGTCTCAAAAAAATGAAAGTAAATAAAATTTTTAAAAAAGAGTTTGAATTTATAACAAAGACCTTTTTCTTAAAAAAAAAAAAAATGGGAGGCTGAGGAGAGAGACTGGCTTGAGCCCGTGAGTCTGAGATTGCTGTGAGTTATGATGCCATAGCACACAACTGGGGGTAACAAAGTGAGACTCTGTCTCCAAAAAAAAAAAAAAAAGAAAGAAAAGAAAAAGAAAGAAAGAAAAAAGAAAAGTCAAGACACAATAAGCTTTAATAATGATTTACGTCAAATGTTTAAGAATGAAATAATATCAGTGTTACATAAACTCTTCCAGAAAATATAAAGCGAGGGAACATTTTCCAGTATATTTTATGCAGTTATCATATCAGCATAAAGCTAATAAACAAAACCCAACAAAGATATGACAAGAAAAGAAAATTACATACTGATCTCTCATGAAACAGACACAAAACCCTTTCAACATCGTACCAAGTTGAATGCAGCCAAGCATAAACCAACCATCATGACTAAATGGAGTTTTTTCTAGGGATACAAGGTTGGTTTGACATTGGAAAGCCAATGTTACACTATTAACAAAGATAAAAACATCTCAATAGATAGATACAGAAAAATATTAACAACATTCATAACAATTTGTGATAAAAATCCTCAGTAAAACAGAAACAGGAGACGTCCTCAACCTGATTAAAGATAGCAATGATAAGAAGGACTTTACCCAACAAATGCTATCTTTGTGACCTGGTTCTTTGTGCCCTTAGTGAATCCCCAACAATAAAAAAAAAGAGAGAGAGATATCAATGAAAACTCTGTAGTTAACACTATATTCAATGGTGAACCACTGAGTACTTCTCTTCTAAAATTAAAAAATATTTAGGGCCCACTTTCACTAATTCAACATTGTACTAGGATCCCAGCCACTGCAATAATACAAGTAACAAATAATTAAAGTCATAAAGATTGAAAAGAAGAAGTAAAATTATTTTAATTCTACCTAGACGTATTTAGAAACCCCAAAGAATCAACAAAACTAATAGAAATCAGTAAATATATGAAGGTCTTGCTCAACATATCAAAATCAGTGGTATATAGGAAAAGGTTGGAAACCATCTTCCTGATCTTGCAATAAGGAAACATTTCTTAGGATGAAAACACGTACACAGAGACACATACCACCCCCAACAAACAAACTTAGTCATAAAGGGATAAAACTTGAAATAAGGAAAATAAAACAAATGGGCAGCACCTGTGGCTCAGTGAATAGGACACCAGCCCCATATACTGGAGGGTGCCAGGTTTGAACCTGGCCCTGGCCAAACTGCAACAACAACAAAAAAATAGCTGGGCATTGTGGTGGGCACCAGTAGCTACTCGGAAGGCTCAGGCAAGTGAATCGCCTCAGCCCAAGAGCTGGAGGTTGCTGTGAGGTGTGATGCCACAGCACTCTACCGAGGGCAACAAAGTGAGATGCTGTCTCTTAAAAAAAATAATAATAATAAAAGATAAAACTAATTTTGAAAAAGTTTGTATTCATCAAATAATGTCATTAAAATATTTTATGAGGTTTTGAAATAGAAAAAATTAATTTATGATAAAAATAAGAATAGTGGTTGTCTCCGCTTTAGGGTGGAGGTGAGAAATAGCTGAAAATCAGTATGAGAGAACTGCCTAGAGTAATGTAAATCTTCTGTACCTTGATTTGTGAGGTGGTTGCAACAGAATGTATGAATATCAAAACCCAAGGAATTATATATTTAGCCTTGATGCATTTTATTATATGCTATTTATACTTCAATTTAAAATGTTAAGAATATGAAAATTCACAAGGAATAAAAGTAATATGGTTTCAACAATAATTGAAATGAGAAAAGATTCCAACCCTGGTTCATGAAGACACTACCTATTAGCCAATGAGAAGCCTAAACAGTACATTTCCTGAAAGTAAAGTGGGTACACCGATAATGACACTTCCAGAATTTAAGAATATAGACTTTTGCTACCATGGGATTCTAAAGCAATTGGTTTTCAAGTTTATTTGGTCTCAGAATCCTTTGAGATCCAAAGTTATGACTTCTGGCCCAAGGATACATATACTCACATACACACAATATTTGACATATCAAAGAAACGTTTCATGGGCTCCTTGAAGGTTATCCATGGACTCCCCAGATTCTACTCGTACCAGGGTAAGAAATGCTCTTTTAAATCCTTAAAATCATAGAAAGTTAACAGCAGAAAGAACTTAGCTTTAACTAAATAAGACAGTCACATTTCTTAAGCAGTCTTTCCAAATATTGGATTTGGATTTTGTAAGAACATTTTATCCTCCAGTTTATATATTTCCACTAAATATAGCACGCCGAATCCCACCAAGCCTTCTGTTACTTTCTGCTATCCAATCTTGTGGGAGTGCCCAAGGTTAATAAAAAATTATCAATTACCTGTGGTCCTCAAATGAGATTAAATTCATGGGCATAAGGATTCACACTAGGAAAAATGAACCTACCTCTAAATCTAAGTCACCTTAAGTCGAAGGATCAACTCAGTATGTTGACATTATCAAGAATACAATTCATGCCTCAGAATCACTTAGTAGAAATGATTGCCTGCATGGCCATGATACATAAAACCGCTTCTGAAAATGGGGGAAGAGGGGTGGGAAGGAGTGGTAGATATTTTGCATTTTGACAACTATGAAAAAATTATCTGTATAGAACAGCTAATTGTTTTGTTTTTCCTCATGATCCAGTCCTTAATGTAGCTGTGACTTAGAGCATCTATGAATGGCCATAATATGACTTAATTTTCTCCAATAAATGGGTATGATATTCCACCTTCTTCCTTAGGTAAGAAAGAGAACATTCAGATTTTTTACTGAATTTCATATTTATGGCCAATCTGTTTTCAACTTTTTTGAAGAAAGAAATCTCTTTAAGCCAAGCATATCTCAGAAGCATTTCATGGTAGTTTGTTCCTTTTCCCTTCCTAACTCCTTATTTATAGCTTCTAGATATTGGCAGGAACAAATTCCTTCAGCTATTTTTTGCATAACATTGTCTAAATGCTTTATTTTGAGGCCTCCTTTTTTCCCTCACCCATCAACTTGTAGTGTCTATAAAAATAAAGCCTCAAACTGCTTAAATGCAACAACCCTGCAGTATGTCACTGAATCTTTAATTACAGAAACAACTGTCCTCGTGTTATTTAGGTGAACACCTTAGGCATTCTGCATGAGCGCTGCAAAATTACTCCCAAGATGACTACCCCAAAGCTAGTTACCTTTTTGAGTTAGCGTGGGTCACATGTCAACTAAGAGAATCAGCTACATTACTAAAGGTGGGCCATGGATCTTACATAAAAAGTGTAGATACCTTACTCAGTTATTTATCTTCTTGTAATCATTAAAAGTGAAGCCACATTCTTATGTGAAGTTAAGATCTCACTTGTGGAATGAAATTATTTATGACGTGAGTAAATGAAGAGGGATAGGAAATGGAAGCCATGTGGATGAGTCCTGGGTGAGAGTGAGGATCTAACACTCGTGGTCCTGACTAATGGCTTTTGAACTTGTATGCCTATCAGCACCAACAAAGGAGCTCTGAAAAATACATAGTCTTCTAAGCCCATATGCAGAGCCTGATTCAATAAGGATGGGGTGCATTATATCATCTGAATGTCTGTTCAGTTCTGTTACATAGTCATATTTAGAATTATTGCCTGTACCAAGGTCCACCATTTGGGAGATCATGGATACCTTTTAGATATGATGAAAATTATGGGCCAATTTCTTAGAGAAATACTATGTTAGTCCATTCATGCTGCTAAACAAAATATTTTAGACTGGCTAATTTATAAGTAACAGAAATTTGTTGCTCACAGTTCTAGAGGCTGAGAAGTCTTCAGATCATGGCACCAGCAAATTTGATAAGGGCCTGTTCTTCACAGATGGTGGCTTCTATGTGCCCTCACATGGTGGAAGGAACAAATAGGCTTCCTCAAACCTCTTTTATAGGTTCGGAACCTGTAACACAGTAGTTATGGCACCAGCCACATTCACTGAAGTTGGTGGGTTCAAACCTAGCCTGGGCAACAAGGACAACTGCAACAAAAAATAGCTGGGTGTTGTGGCGGGCACCTGTAGTCCCAGCTACTTGGGAGGTTGAGGCAAGAGAATCACTTAAGCCCAAGAGTTGGAGGTTGCTGTGAGTTGTGACGCCACTGCACTCTACCAACGGCAACATAGTAAGACTCTATCTCAAAAAACAACAACAAAGAAAAAAACCTCTTTTATGCTAAAGTTCGTTTTATACTAACCTCATTTATGACAGCAGAGCCCTCATGACCTAATCACCTCCCAATAACCTCACTCTTAACACAATTCACACTGGGGGTTAGGTTTCAGCCTATGAGGTTTGGAAGGACACAAACATCTAGACCACAGAAAAGGAATAGATACAACAAAACAGTATATAGACTAGTTTATCTAAATAACAAGTCTGGTCCCACCATGCTATTACTTATAAGTGCTCATTGAGTCTTCACTGTCTAGGAGACAGCATTTGAACTCCTTTCCATGGTTTTCTAGGTGCCATGATTTCACCCCAGTTCCTCCTGCTGTCCTTTTAATGGTCACTTTCTTCCCCCAGCAACAATGGACTATTGATTATTACCTGCACATATTTTGCTGTTTGGGGCCTTCACACTTTTGTTTATGCTGTGCCCACTGCCGCAAATCCTATTTTCTTCCCTTCTTAAACCTACCCCAGGTGATTTTTCACTGACTCTTTAAGAATGAGCTCAGCCAATACTTCCTCCAGGTTTCTGTTCCACTCTCCCCTACTCCCATCTCAGAGTGTACTAGGTCCCTGTTACCTGTCCTCCATGGCATCCTGTGCCTGTTTCTTTCGCAGTACATACCACAGTATTCTGGAGTATTCTGTTTAGGTGCCTGTGTGATACAGAATTAGGAGATACGTGAGGGGAAGGAGAATGCTTTGGTTATTTTTGTGCACCACTCATTAGATAGAGCCTGATCCAGAATTAGCACTCAAGGAATGTTTGTTGAGTGAATAACTGGAAAGAACTTCAAAACTGCAAGAAGGCACATTAGGGTAGGAATGGCTAAACAGGCCCTCCAAGACATGGAAACAAAACAGATAGTAGGAAGTACTTTGTCCTGAGGATCATGACCTTTTGAGCTGAGAGAGAGAACACTGCATCTTGCCAATCAGAATGGCTAACTTCATGCTTTTTTGGTTTTCTTTTGTTATCTCCCAACTTTAGCAAAAGAATTTTTAAACATACTGCTGGTATTTATTCTGTACTGTGAGGAATCTAGAACAGAAGTCAAAGTGAGACTTACTGTCCTCTCACACTCCCCAGTAGAGGCTGTCCTCCCTGAGATGGTCTCAGGACAGCTGGGTATTCTTGTTTTGCTCTGGTATGCTTTTTGTTCCCATCAAAAAAGGCATCAGTGGCTCTATGAGAAATTCATTATTCACACTCATTCATTCATTCAAAAACCATTTGTGAAGTTCCTGTCAGCAAGGTCAAACACTTGACTCCTAACTAAAGTTTCATTTTCTTCTAGAAAAAGTCTTTAAACTATAAAAATTGATTTAAAAAATTATAAGAAAGTCCTTTTTCACCTATCAAACTATTAGTATACATGTATGTGCATGCACACACACACCCACACATTCACTGGTTCTGTCTGCAGGAGGTATTGCTAAAGAAAGATTTTTCTTATTGGAGGCATGGGTGTTTTTTCTGTTAATGCATGAGAGTTCTGAGGCTGCATCTGACATCAATCTTGGTGAGCCCAGTGCTCAGGAAAGAGGGAAAGCAGGAAGCCGAGGCCTATTTGCTTCTTTTGTTTTTGGATATTTATTTTCTTCTATATGCCACTGGATGGGTGGTGGTTCATTCATTTGCATGCAACAAAAGTTACTGTACTCTGGAGAGAGGAAGAAATAAAAATAGATGATTTTTTTCCAAAAAATATTATTAAGTTAGATTTCTTAATTCTGTTTTGATAGTTGGCATGCAAAGCAGTGATCTTAAAACCATGAAATGAATTGTGAGTAGAGTATGAGAACACAAATCAGCTTTTTAGATAGGTCTGGGACATGTTTCATCAAAGTATGCTACCATAAGTGGGATGTGAAGGACACTGATGGTAGATTAAGCCCTGGCCGTGTTCTATGGATGAGGGTGAGCTATAAAGGTCTAGCTCTGGTTTAACTTAAGGCCTGTCACAAGATGTCTTCTGGCAGGGTATTTGGGAGAATCCAAAAGAAGCATAGGCGGTGTTTACATAGGGGATAAAGGGCATCATGGGGGTCAGAGCATGTCAAAGCTGGGTGGAAGGACAAGAATATTCCATGGTGAAACTATGTCACAAAGTAAGAGAACAGGATAATCAAAAATAGAACACACAGTATTTCGTGAGTGGTGAGCCAGGGAAAATAATTTAAATCACAGGCTATAAACTTCTACTTCAAACTATGATGTTATAGTTTGTAGTAGATCAAACTATCCAAAACAACTAGAAAGGCACAAAACAAATGCTGGAGGAAACAGGGCAGATTATAAGTCACGCAGACTTGATGCACCTACACTGAAAGGAAAGGGGGACTCGATGAAGTAAACACAATATTCCATGCCCCACTTTCCCCGTGTGATATGGTGAGGGACTGAGAAGCTGGGCAGAGAAATGCCCAAGAGACAGAGAATCCAACAGAGCTCTGGGTGCTCATTAGGTTGAAAGGACAAATAGTAGGTCTGGGGCCACAGAGGCAGCCAGGACTTGAGCTATCAAGATTTTGGAGGGAAGAGAGAGAAGATTTTAGAGAGAAGGGAAAATGGCCAAGATATTGAGGAAAAGTCACACACTAAAAACCAAGTGGAGTTTTTTCAGCTGTCCAGTATCGAGGTAATTTAAGGTGCCCTGTTAAGGTAATTTAGGGTGCCCTGTTAAGCACCCTAAACTCTTAGTTCTGATCCCTGAAGTTCTCAACCTGTGAGTCATGACCCCTTTGGGGGTTTCCTGCATATCAGATATTTATGTTACAATTCATAACAGTAGCCAAATTATAGTTATGAAGTAGCAACAAAAATAATTTTCTGGTTGGGGTCACCACAACATGAGGAACTATATTAAAGGGTCACAGCATTAGGAAGGTTGAGAACCCCTGCTCTAGAGGCAAACAGAAATAGACTGAACTTTCAGAGTCTGAAATTCCACCCCACTCTGATGTTCATTTTCTTTTCCTTGAATCTGCCATGGAGGTAAATATACCATGAAAATGCCCTAAAAGTGATCTTCTAGGATTTCTGAGGCTAAGACAAAAATAAACCTTGTAGCTTCCACCTAAGCCTTTTGGAATGGTCTCTACTGACATGTCCACTCTGGGGGAAGCCAGTTGCCATGAAGAAGTCACACTGCCTTAAGACCATGTTATATAGAAAATGAGTCCAGCCAGCTCTCATTTGTCCCAGATATCCCAGTCCAGAGAGCAAATATGTGAATAAAGGAGTTAGCACTGTAGGAGGCACCATATGGAGAAAAATAGAGGCTCCATAAATATGGTTCTATTTAAGTTGTTCCAATCATCTCCAGCTTTGGAATCACTCCAGCTTTGAGTCTAGACGGCATGGAGCAGAGATGAGATGTCTCTGCTGGATCCTGCCTGAATTCCTAATCTATAGAATCATGAACATAATAAATGCTTAGAGGAGTTTTTGTTCTTTGTTAATAAAATTAACTTTTGAGGGGGTTTTGTTAAACAGCAATACCTAATTATTAACTAATTGATGTCATCATTAATTATTAATAAATTGATTGATTAAGCAATTATTAATATCTATAATTTTTATAATAATTTATTGTTTGATTGATAATTACTAATTGCTTATAAGTTAATAATTATTAATAACTAATAGAAACATGTTCTTTTTTGCTACCTGCCTCTTTGGAAGAAAATAACATCATCCAAAAATGCCTGTAGTTTTTCATATATAATATACAGCATTCAATGAAAAAGTATAAGTTACATCAAAAATAGGGCCAACCCCCCCAATAATAGAAATAGAACTACACATGAGTGAAAATTGGAGTTAATCAAATAAAATCTTTTTTTATCAAATAAAATCTTTAAAATAACTTTGATAAATATGTTGAAGAAAATAGATGACAATATAAATAGTTTCACCAAAATTGACATCTATTTAAAAACAATATAATTAAATAAAACTCTTAACAGGTTGAGCATAGATGTAGAGATCATTGGAAAACTGGCAAATCAAAGCTAGTAGAAAAATCCAGATTGAGCATGGGGAAAAATAAAAAAGGAAAAAAAAAAACAGAAAGAGAAAATAAGCACTTATGCAAAATATATGGGAGGCAATAAATATATCAAACATATATAGAACTGCAGTCTTATGAAAAAAAAAAAAAAAGGAAAGAAACAAAGGACAGTGCAATACCTGAAGAGAAAATTTCCCAGAACTGATTAATGATATCAACCCACAAATATAGTAATCCACATAAATCCCAAGCAGAACAAAGAAAAGCTCATCTAGATACTTCAAAATAAGCCTACTAAAAATTAAAGAAAATCTGAAAAAGCCAAGATGAAAAGGATCAAATAATAAACCTTCCTTTAATTAGACAATCAGCTGATTTCTTAAAAGGAAGCATAGAAGCCAGAAGACAATGGAAAGAATATTTACATTTCTGAAAGTGAAATGATGGCAACATAGAATGCTTTACCCTGAAAAAAAAATTCTTCACAAATGAAGATGAAATAAAGACATTTCAAACAAAGAAAACTGTGAAAATTTATTCCTAGTAGGTCTGCATGAAAAGAAATAAGGAGAATTCCTTTTTTAAAAAATTAAATCATAGCTGTGTACATTCATGCAATTATGGGGTACAATGTGCTGGTTTTATATAGGAGAATTCTTATAGGAAAAAAATGGTCCCATTTGTGAAAATGAATATGTGCAAATAAAGGAAAATATTTATATTCCATAAGACACCATTTTATGTCTATTTTTAGGGAGATTCTACTTTATGTTCACCTTTTCCTTCAATCATAATCTTTGTATCCAAGGGTACACCATTACTCATCCTTTGTTCATACCAATCAGGTCTCATCCCTATTCTGTGAACATACCAGGTAAGCTTCTGCTTTAAGGCCTTTGCATTTTCTGTTTTCTCTATTGTGAGTTCTCTTACCCTGAAATATCTGCATGATTGGCTCCCTCGGCTCCCTCACTTCTTTCACAATTTCACTCAAGTCACCTTTCTCATCAGTGCTTTCCTGACTCAATTATGTCTAAAATGCCAAACCTGATTCTAACTTCCCCACTTTACCTTTCCTCTTTCATACTTACCACTACCTAGTATATTCTAGATGTTTCTTCTTAACCTTTTTTAAAATTGTCTAATAAAACGTAAACTCTAAGCAGGAAGGCATTTAGATGTGTTTTTCACATTCATTATTGTATCTTATAGCAGCAATAGTAACCCGTTCAATAAACTTTTGTTAAATTAATGAATAAATGAGTCACATATAGTGGAGAAGCTATGTATTATACTGGAAAAATAGAGATGTTAATGCAATGGGAAGAAAACACTTTCTGGATTTTTAGATAATGGAGAGGTGACAAATGGTGACTGTCACCCCCATGGCATGACATTGAAGCTGGATCTAAAAGGATAAAAGGCTGGTGAAAGTGGGGATTTAAGGGAGTCTAGGTAGAGAGGGACCCTCAGGTAGGTACCAAAGAGGAAAATGTGGGGTGTGGCTGAGGAATGTTGAAAATCCTTGTGTACACAGGGGAGGGGTAGAAGATGAGGCTGGGGAGGTCAAAACCCTAAGGACTTGAAATCTTCAAATCTGGGATAGTGATTAAGGTTTATTTTTATAGGAAAAGCGGACTCACTGCAGTTTACCACTAAGCAGGAAAGTGACAGAATTGGAACTATGCTTTATGAAAATCAATCCAATAGTCAGTAGAGTGGTTGGAAAGTAGAGAGGTGGGAGATGGATAGACCACTGATTAGGCCACCTTAATAATGTGAGCCAGAATTAATGAGGATCTGAATTAGGCTGACAGTAGAATGGAGAGGAAGAGGCAGAAGGAAGAGGAGTCAAGGAGATAGAACTGACAGGTCTTGACAGATGATTAGGGACAGAAGTCAGCTGTAACTGTGGGCGTCAAGCTTGAGTGACTGACAGATGGTGAAGACCTGAACATAGTGGAAGAATTGAGGGAGAGAAACTGCTTTGAAGTTGAGGGTGGAACTTAGATTCCTGACTGAATTTGGGATTACTCACGCACCCTTTATTTTTTGGAAGGGCCTTCATCCTTTCTTTTTCTTGGGCCATGCTCCTCCCTGCCCTATGAAAACCCACACTTTCTAGTCTAACTCGAGTGCTAAGGAGATGTATATGAAACTTTCCCAGTGGGTCCTGGGGGCTGGGCTCAAGACTTGGTGAAACGTGAGTTTCCTTCTAATTTCTTCATTTGGCTCCAGTGCTCTTCTGCTGCAAAAGCTAAGGAGGATAATGATTCTCTCAGTCAAAGGACAAGGATCAATTGCCTGGAGGGCCAGGTTCAAAGAGGAAGAAAACACTTTCTGGATTTTTTTTCTGTAGGTAGGAGCTACAGCTTCCATAGCACTCCCTAACCTAGCTGCAGGGATGCTGTTCAGCTGAAAACAGGAGGTTGGCCATCATGATGGTTTCCTCCTGAGAATGCTTGCCAATAACTTTCTGAGCTTTCATTAACTGTAATGTATCTACTTTAACAAGCAGCAAAATACTGTTTGTAATAAAATAGTGGCTTTTAGTGTTCCTAGAGTGGCATTTAATGTACTGAAAGGTGGGATGAGGAAGGGGGGGTGACTTTCATACAGGAGAACCTTGCTTATGTTAGTGACTTATTCTTGAAAGTTATAGGAAAATCATAACTTTCTATCCTGTAGTCCCTTTTAATTACTAGTGAGAATCTCACAATTAAAAAACAAATAGACGCTGTCCTTTGTAATTAAAAAATTGTTTAACACTGTGATGACCCATGTTCTTGTGAACTTGTCTTTAAAGTTTTATAGTTTCATCAGATGAAAAGAAAGACCGAATTCATGTTCCCAGTGGCCACCATGGGGGCATGGCAGGTTACCTACATATACATTCTGCCTTCCTCCTTCAGAGAAATGCCTTTGTTTGGTTGCACCTGATTGATTTAAGATAGTAATCTCTCCCTTATACCCCACCAATGATTTGTTCATGAATGGGCATGCGAGGCCGCATTGGACAGCTGAGAAATGGGGAGTAGTCTGCTGGGGGATTCTGAGAAAGTTCTTGCTTACCTCCTTAGAAGTGACCCTCTTTGTCTACTAAATGTGAAAGTAGAAGCCACCAGCCTATGACCATGAAAAGAGCTGGTTTCAGGGCAAGACTAAAACTGTGTTAGTCAGGAAGAATCTGAGTTCCTTGGACATCCTGTAGAACTTCTAGATAAAGGAATCTGGAATTATGTGCCACTTCTGGACTTGGAGTTATGTGAACCAATAAATGTCCTAATTGTTTACAGCTGTTTTAATCATTACTCTATTACATGTCTCTGAAGCAGCTTCACAGATACAGCCACTACCTATTTGGGGCCATTAGGTAGATCATTTCACCACAATAATTGGAGGGAAAAACAAAAAGGAATGGAAAGTTTTGGCAACGATGGCATGCTGCAAGTTGAACTGTGGCTTTTGGGGATTATCCAAGCTGACTTCTCAGGGGATACATTTCCATTAATGGCCATGGATTCTTCTAAATAAGTTGAGAGGTTTCTGTGTTTCTATGTTGGTAAATTATGTAATTTACATCTTTTGCTTCAGAGATGAGAAGCAACTCTTTTTTTTTTTTTCTGTTCTTGATTACTAATGGCCCTAGTCATGTCTTCAATGGACAAACTCTGCTTCTGGAATATTGTCTTTGCCTCCATGACCTTATGTGCAAAAGCATCTTCTCAGTTTCCAAGATGGAGAACTGAGCTCCCAAATGTGCTCGTATGTTGTTCTCAGCCACCTGTCAATAAATGTCTAGTTGTGTTCTGGATGTGGTCTGAGATGGGCTTTCATTAAAATCAGGTGTTAACTGCCAACTGCTCCATTTATTCTTGTATTCATTTATTTATTTATTTTGCAGTTTGAACCCACCACCTCTGGCACATGGGGCTGGTGCCCTACTCCTTTGAGCCACAGGCACTGCCCCTATTCTTGTATTTACTCAACAAATATTTATTAAACACCTGATGTATACTAGACATTTCTTTAGACCTTGGAGATTGTATTTTCTTTCCTGGGCTGCCTTGGGAAGGACCACACACCAGGTGACTTAAAAAACAGGAATTTACTTCCTCACAGTTCTGTGCAAGGTTCAAGTAAGGCTGGTTGGTCCTGAAGCCTTTCTCCGTGGCTTCTACATGGCCATCTACTCCCTGTGTCTTTACACGGTCTTTCCTTTGTGTCCAAATTTCCTCTTCTTATAACTGATTTAGGAATCACCCTAAATTCTTCATTTTTCAGTTAACTCAGTAAGAGTTAAGCTAAATTTATTACTTTGCATAGAAGCTGCTTTTTCAGGACTTGTCTTTCTTGAGCCTTGATGTATTTCTCTTACGGTCTGAACTGTACTCACCTAAAACTCACACATTGATCCCTATCCCCCGTACCTTTCCAAAGACCTATCTCCAAGTATGGTTACCTTCTGAGGTGCTGCAGACTAGCGTTTCAACATATGCATTCTGGGTGAGCACAGCCTGTAGCAGGGACACAGCAGACATGAGAAAGACAAGTCCTGGGAGGCAGCTTCTTTAATGTGGGCTATTTGCCTACAATGTTCCCTGTTTTATCTCCTGAGACACCTCTCAGTGAAGTCTTACATCAAAGGGCAGCACGTAGACGAATGTTCAGCCACAAAGGGGCTCATCCTAGATGGGGTGCTGAATCCTTCCTCTCCTTAGCAAGAAACCCTGATCCTCTACAAGTATATGCCATTACTCACTGACAGTATACCCTATGACTGTTTTTGCTGATTCTATGCAGAGTGATAAATTTAGCTCAACAATTTTGGAGTTGTAGGTAAAACACATTTAGAATTACAGAAGAAGAAATAGCAAGCTGTTTGCAAAAATGTATTCGGTGGCAGGATGACTATAATCTGTGGAGACTGTGTTCAGCTGTAACTATAACAGCATCGTGGCTAGCCTTCATTAAGCCCTTGTTCTGTTCTAGCCTCTGTGGTAAATATGTTATATATATTACCTCATTAATCCACAAAACAATAACTTGATATCATCATTCCCATTTTTCAGATAATAAAATTGACACTCAGAGAGGTGAGGGCGTTCAGCTCAGGTGTGAGCACTGGTCCACTTGCATTTAGAGCCCATGCTACTAAACACCAAGCATTACTGCTGGGAAAAAGTGGCATTGATTCCTGTCTAGAGAGGAGTGGAGCAGAAAGTGATCATTGGTGTAGCTTTGCTGAGCTTTGAATTACATAACTCCAGACCAAGAAGGGCCCGATGAAATCAACTGGTCCTTGCTCAAGGACATCCCTTAGGTGAGTAAATAAAAAGTTAGAACTATTATAATTCTTGTTTTCTAATTCCAAATTTATCATTCTCTATCACCACAAGGTCCCTTTGACGCTTCATTTACCATGTAATAATAATTGTGACAGCAAAAACATGATGAATAATTTTTACAGTGTCTTGTAGATCTCAAAATGTTTTTACCCACATAAATTGAAAAACACACAAAAAAGGGAGGGAGGGCTTTAATTGGCTAAACAGGAAACATCCTGGGCTCCCCCATGAAAAGACAAATTCAACCAAGAGAAACAGGAAATGTCTTAGAAGCCATATTTCTTATCATCATGGTCTCCTTTTAACCTGGATTCCAGCCATTAAGATCAAATAGAAGGAGTGGACAGTACCTCTCAGTCATGACCCTGAGGCAAGAGAGCCAAGCTTTCAGAATCAGGGCATGAGGCATTCAGGGTAAAGAGCAGAATTGCAGCATGAAAGAGAAACCATTTCCAGGGTAAAGCAAGGGATTAATATATTATTAGGATGTTTTGGTAGCAAGCAACAGAATTCTGTGGTGGCCAAACTGGGGGCAGGGATGAAGGAATGCATCATCCTGCTATAGGTACTTCATAGATGGGAAGGAAAACTGAAGAAACTTGGCTTGGAACAGACAGGAACCAGGAAACTCCAGGTGGTCTTAAAAACTAGAATGAGTGAATACAAACTATTATTTTTTTGCCATAATTTCATTTCATTCAAGAACTAAAATCCCAGAAGAGAACATCCGATTGGTCACAATTGGGTTATATGCCTGCCCTTGACTTGCAAGCACCTATAGGGTGGCCTCCTAGGACAGTGTCAGCTGCCATCATGGGAGGACAAGCCCCTGGCTTACCACCCTTTCCATTAAGGACACAAAATGACCCCAGGACCCCTTAATAGTATTTACAATTGTTGACTATTTAAAATTATTTACAATGGCTTTGCTCTACTGCAATGCTGTCTTAATGTCTGGCTTAATAGAAAACATCTAAATTCTTATATCCTCCTTTGCATTTACTCTGTCGTGGTATTTTATTTTGGTTAAGGTATATGAAGAAAAGCTGTCTTCACACAGGTATATAATAGGAAAAGGAGGAGTATTTTAATAGTCTTTCAGATAATTGTGGAGATTGTTTTCTGATACTATGCCAAAACTCAGTAAGTAGTAGTTTCTTAAAAATTTGAAACCTTGTTAACCAACTTTTTATACTGTTAAAATCCCTTACTATCTCTCACACTTAAATGGGCCTTACCCAAGCATGATTTTGTATCACCATGCTTTGGGGATTTAGAAAATATTGATTCACTAAATTAATTATGCAGATCTTCCAAATGTGGACGTATTTCATTTATACTATCCCAAAGGATAGTACTCAATATCACCACCATTCTCATCAGAAACACATGCAAGTATTGGGAAGCTGTCAAGCTCGTGGTGGCAGATGCTAAGTTTTCTCCTTTTCACATGAGATCTCAAACTTTATTATTAGCAAAAGATACTGTCAGTTATTTTTCTTGAAGTGACAGTCTCATTTCCTTCATGTTTAATAGCATGTCTGCTCAATACACAGGTATGAATAACTATAGTTTGTTTTTTCGACTTAAAGTGGAATTCCATGAAAAGAACCAGCAAAGGCATCCCCCCTCAAGTCCTTGCCCACTTTCCTGCTTCGTCTTCAGACATCCATCATACTTGAGCACCCAGCGGGAACACTTCTGATGCACTTCCCATTGCCCAATGTTAAAATATCCCCAGTATTAAAATGACATGTATTCAGGTGTCAGAACATACTAAGATTAATAATTTTAGTGCCTTTTGTTCTAAATTATGGGTATTTGATGATGAAGAATGTACTGCAACACCAGTTAAAATACGGTAGCAATACCTCAATTTATGCAAAAGCACCAGTTGTTTGATTAACCATTATTACTTTTATAATTTGGAAAAAATGTAAACAAAAAATTAAAAAAATTAAAATAATGCAAAGAATATCCAGATACCCTTTATTTTGGTTCACTAGTTTTAACATATTTCTCTATTGGCTTTACCACTCACCCTCTCTCCCCACCCTATCATTTGGGTTTTTCCTGAAACATTTGAGGTCAAGTTACATACATCATTGCCATTTACCCCTAAATATGTCAGTGTTTATTCCCTAAGAAGTGGGATTTCTCTCTCCAATAACCACAATGTAGTTACCAACTTTATAAAGTTACAGTAGTAACGTTCTTATTGTCCACATTCCAGTTTTATCCATTGATCTAATGGGTCATTTATTGGTACAAGACCCAGCGTTGGGTCAGATATTCTAATTAGTTTTCTTGTCTCTTTAGCATCCCTTAATTGGAAATATTTCCACAACCCTTTTTTTTTTCTTGTATGATGTTGACATTTTTAAGAGTAGAGGCTACCTTCTTCCATTCCTCTATTTAAAAAAAAAAAATCAGAATTTTTTTCCTTTCATGTTTTTCTGATGTTTCATTGTGATTAGGTTCACAACAATGTAGGCTAGGATACAATACTATGTGGGTATCCTTCCCAAGTGTCTCATCTGGGGCACATAGGTCATAGATGATATATGGACACTTGTATATACTTGACAAATTCCTCACTAAAAACCCTGTGAAGACAGACTCAAGAGTACCACATGTGTTGAACACTGATATCCTGGAACCAAGTTGCAAAGTGTATGTGGTTTCTGGCACTGATGACACATTCTGAGTACCACTTCAGTCAGCTGTGAATGTCCTTCCATCTTGTCCTTTCCTGTACCTTCTTTTCCTCTCCTCCACTTGTCTTCACATTTATTCTTTCTTCCCCTTGCATAGCAATTTGATAAAAATTAAGAGTCTGGAAGTTAAGAAGACCCAGGTTTGAACCCACTTATTAGTTGCTTCACTTTGGGCAAGTTAATTTTTCTCTCCTAGTCTTACTCCTCCCATCTCTAAACTAATACCACATGGAGTCATGGAGATGATTAGATGGCATTATTAAAAAAAATTCAACACAGGACAGCGCCTGTGGCTCAAAGGAGTAGGGTTCAAACCCAGCCCCTGGCCAAAAACTGCAAAAAAAATTCAACACATTGCTAGGCCTATAGTAGGTCAACGATACACAATAAAGATTGCTTTGCTTCCTTTTTCCTTAAATACAGCTAGAGTTTTCTCCTTTGCTGACTCCAGAGTTCCTTGGCCTCTGTCCCTATATTATCCCATTTCACAGATGCTGTTTTGTTTCCATGCACGGTTAGCACTGCCAGCATGTATAGTACACCTAAAAATTCCAGATGCTAAGATAAAAGCCCTTGATTCAGGCTGATTGGGGAGATAATATTCACTAAAATGCAGATGGCACATTACCTGGGGGAAGCTTGTATATTGAGTTGGAAACAAACACAAGCAAAGCCTCCTGGCAAAAATAGGCTCCTGGTAGACGGTAGGTAGGAAGGAGCTCAGCAAATGGAGCTGACTGATGCTGTAGTATTGTCCACTTGGAGCTGAAATCACCTGAGATAGCCCTGGTGCAAAGAAGGAGGTGCTCCTAGCAAAGAGAGAATAGTTGTGCTTCTGGGAAGAAGCAGTGATTAATCTGCAGGCTGTGAAAGAAGAGCTCTCAGCAAGCTCCAAGAGATTCAGGGAGAAACCCCTTACGTCCTGGTGAAAAAGGTTGAAATTCATAGAATACCTAAATACTCACCTTTGTGTTGAATAATTGTACAGATCAAATGGGCCTGATCAGGCAATGTGTAGCCAAAGTCAATGGGAATTTTGAGGGCAGAGCAAATATCCCACTAGGAGAGATGCAGACTTTTCAGCCAAACAAGAGTAGATGCTAAGCCAACGAAGTGATAAGATACAAACCTGTCTAGCCATTTCTGATGAATAGAAAAGGGTCTCATGGGAAATTGTGTTCATTAAAGACCATTGCAATCATCACAAGGTTAGGAAATATGACTCTAGGGTAGAAAGCAAGAGCTGTATTTGTCCAAGGATTCTCTCTGACAGATACTTGAATTTCTAAACAAATATCTCTCTTTTGGCAACTGGTTTCTATTTTCTAAACCCTAATCCAAGTGTTCATGTGGACCCACATTTGCTAGTGAGATCCAGAGAACCTCAGAGATCACCTAGTTCCATCTGTCATTTCTTGGCTAGGAAACAGAAGCTCAAAGAAATCTAATGAATTCCCCAAGGTTACACGGCTAACTTGGGGTGGGGCCAAGGCTAGAAGCTTGGCAGCTTGATTCCCATTTTAGTTACTCTTTCCCAGTCCTTCTTTTCCATATTTCTTCTCAATAATTACAAATTCTGCTCCTTCTTTGGTATGGAGAATCCTCAATGACCTAAAAGTAGACCTTCCATTTGATCTTACAATCCCATTACTAGGTAGCTACCCAGAAGAAAAAAAAATAACCTTACTAAAAGGAAATTTACACTAGAATGTTTATCACAGCTCAATTCATAATTGCCAAGATATGGAACCAACCCAAGTGGACTTCGACGCATAAATGGATGTGTGATATATGTATACTATGCAGTACTATTCAGCCCTAAGAAAGATCTTTATATCTTTTGTATTAACCTGGATAGAGTTGAAGAACATTCTCCCTAGTAAAGTATCATAAGAATGGAAAAAAAAGTATCCCATGTACTCGATACTAATATGAAACCAGTAGATGAACAACCACATGCCCACATGAGAGAAAAACACAATTAAATTCAAGGGGAGAGGGGGAGAAGCTAAACAGGGAGGCGAGGGAGAGAGCAAGATGGGTAAACTCTCACATAGGCACAACTGTATGGGTATATAGCACACCGCTTGGGAGAAGGACTCAACTAGAACTTAGACTTTACTTAACAAACACAAACAATATAACCTAATTGTCTGGTACTCTCATATTTATCTGAAATAAAAAATAATTTAAAAAAATTTAAAAAAAACAACCAATTCTTCTCCTCCTTTGGTCGACTGTCACCACTTACAGCAATATTCACTAGATGCTGCTAGTCAATTCATGCCACATTTTTCCTCTAACTGAGGTCACTTTCCGCCTTCAGGGAGGTTTTTAATGATTTGAAAAATAAGAATATTCCTCTAAAGCAGGTCACAGTCCAGCAGAAACTAGTTCAAGGTTGTTTATACGTTCATTCCACAGGTATTTATTAATCATATACTATATGCCAGGTACTGTCTTCATCACTGGAGTTTCAGCAATGAGCAAAGCAGACAACTGCAAAGAGACTCAACACAGGTATCAACGGGCGAGAGAGCCCTGGCATTCATAGTTGACCATAAGTTTAATACACTGTGGGGGGAAAAAAGATATGTTCTATGAGGGCTGGGAAGTGGTTATTTTTGCTATGAATTAGTCAGAGCGTATAATGTCATATTTGGCTCATAAAAACTGCAGAAGAATCGGAAAAAAAGATTATGATGGGGAGTTTAAAAACTGACTCCCCTGCTCCTGTAAGGACAAAAATAAAATGCAGTGAGGTATTTAGGTTTGCACTTGACTTGAAACTAACTTGAATACGTGGCAATGGTAACTGCTCATGTTCCCTCTTCATAGAGGACTCTGCAAAAGAAAGTGAACTTCTGGAATAGTAAGAAAGAAACATTTCTTAACACTGCCAAACCCAGGCCCTGGGATCTGCAGGAGAGGCGAAAGCTACTTCTCTCTCTCTCTTTTTTTTATTGAATGGTAACTATGTACATTAATGCACTTCTGGGGTATAGTGTGGGGTTTTCACACACAATCTTGTAGGTCAGCTCTCTCTTTCCAAGTTCTTGATCAGAGCTGTTATGATCTTTTTATTCTTTCCCCCAGGGTTTATGCAGATTTATGAAGTCCCCCTAAGTTCCCACTCTGTCCCTCTGGGTCCTAAGACCCATGGCAAGAGCTACGCCTCTGGGCCTCAGAGCCATGAGAGCTGTTGACACCCTTTCTGACCCACCCTGTTCCCCTAGCATAGGGGTTTAGGGCCTTATACTCAAAATGTGGTGCTGGGCCCAGCAGGACCCACGACAAATTGAATCAGAACCCGTAGTTTACCACAAGCCCCAGTGATTCCGGTGCATATCGAAGCCTTAGAAGCTTTGTTCTAGAACATTGGCCACTGAGTCAGACAGACTTCACTTTAGAGCTTGCCTTCCTCTGCTATTGTTTATCTCTGTGGCTTTGGCTAAGTTGCTAAACCTATCTGAGATTTGGTTTCTTTATAGTAAAATGTGTATAAGAATTTTTACCTCTTGGGCTCTCGTCCCTTCTTGATCCATTTCAAATGGATCCTTCCTATTGATTTGATTTTAATCTCTTTTTTCCCTTGAGAGCAGTTATTATAACTTGGAGTTATTTGTTTCTATACTATTTGAATGTAGAGTCCATGAAGGCAGAGACCATACCTGTCTTTTTTTTTTTCCACACCTGTCTTGTTTATTTTAGTCTCTTTGGGGCCTAGCACAGTGCCTGGTACCTAATGGGTGGCTTGATATTTGTTGAAGAACCAAATATTATAAGGATTAAATTAGATGATGCAAGAGAAGCTTAATGTCTACCTTCCAGAGACTGCTCCCTGACTGGTAGCTGTTGACAACACTGGCTATGTAATTTGCAGGGCCAGTGCAAAAGGAAAATGAGGACCCCTTGTTAAAAAATTATCACACCTGTAATCCTAGTACTCTGGGAAGCCGAGGTGGATAGATTACCTGAGCTCAGGAATTGAAGACCAGCCCGAACAACAGCAAACTCCATCTCTACTGAAAAAAAAAAAAAAAGGCCAGGTGTGGATGTGTGTGCCTGTAGTCCAGGTACTTGGGAGGCTGAGGCAACAGGATCACTTGAGCCCAGGAATTTGTGGTTGCTGTGAGCTGTGACACCACAGCACTCTACCCAGGGTGATAGACTCTGAAAAAAAAAAAAAAGTGTCAAGAATTTCAAGATGGCAAGAGTGTAGAACCAAGCACGGGCCCTTTGCAGTGCAGTGCACCACACCTGGAAACAGCCTTGGTGACTGAAGGTATTACTATTGTTACGATGACTCTGGCAGATGTTTCCTCCACCCACCAGTGGGCCACCCCACTCTTCACCCTGATTTGTGAAGTTATAGGCACCGGGCCCTACAGGTCACGTTGCTTTCCTAGTCCTGGCTCATCCAGGGAGGCCTGGAGACAACCAGAAACTTGAGAATATACAAACTGAACCATGTTAGGGCAGCCAGCCCTAAAGTATCCCTCATGGCAAAATGCTGATTTACACCTGACTGGTAAGTGTGGCGTTCAGTGAATCAGCAGAAGTTCTGCAAATGTGTGCTAAACAGAATTTTAAATGGGTTTCCGTAATGTATGGCTTTTAATTTACTTGATAATGTAAAAATACAGTCTGAGATGAGGAACGAGGCAGACAGAGTCACTCAATTCTAATGTAACAACTTTTCTTTATGAAAGACTGAAAATAAGAGCAAGCCTCAGAATGTAAAACAGTCAGGAGGAGCTGAAGCTAAAGGGGGAGAGATGAGGTCGCTGAAAACAGGCAGCCCAGGCAGCCAGCCAGGTCAGCTGGATTGGGGGAAGGTGACTACTCAGAGCCAAAGCCAGGTGTCTGCGGGGGTCCCGGCCCTGCTGCGTTTAGAATGACATCCTGACTGGACTAAGTTTATCATCAGAGCCTTCTTCGCTGTAGCTGTTAAGTAGGGAAAATCACCCACCTCCTGCCTGGCCCATAGACATAAAGAGAAAAAAGAACTGTGCTCTTGTGAAAATGCTTTGTTCATCTTTGTGGCATAAACAAGAAAGGTGGTGCACTCCTTAGAAAGAGCCCTGGCCTGGAAGTCAAAAAGCCTCGTTTCTGACACAAATTTTCCTATTTATTAACTGCCTATCTGCAGTCCTTTGGAGCTGGCCAAACAGACCCGAGGGAGAATCCACTGTGTAAAAGTGGGCAGGTTCTTTATGCCTCCTGAGCCTCAGTTTTCTTATCTGAAAAATGGAGTTGAGCTAAACAGCTGACACAGAATTTAGAACCGCTGTCCTCAGCAGATATTTCTCAGCCTAACCTCACTGTTTTCTCCTGTTGCTGGGGTTAACGATGTTTAGAAACCATCTAAGTCCTCTCCTGCCGTGTGATACTACTGTCTGCTAAATTTCAGCAGGAGAAGACTTACTGCCTCAGCATCTCCTCTTCCTTTCTCCCAGTGATTTTCTGGTTCTCTTTCCACAGGGTCTTTTTGTTCAGGTGTTTCTATTAAATACTCCTTCCAAGGCTAACTTGTAACTATGGTGGGAGCTCTCTCACAGGGGCTCATGCTTGTATTATAAGATCTTGAAACTCAAAGAGTTTTCCAGAGACAAAAGAGCAAGAGGTAAGCAGAGCTAATATTTGGGGATCATCTAGTCCTACGAGGTGTCCCTTCACACTCTACAGCTCAGGCACCAAAGTCTTTTTAGGTTCTCTTATTCCAAGGCCTTAAATATGTATTTAGCTAGAAATGCAAGCGTGTCTTAATATTTCTGCTCAGCCTTCATGAGTTTGATGAAGGACTTTTGAGAAGGACTTCGATTTTACCATCTATTATTTTATTCTGCACAATTCTCTACTATACACATAAGCCTGTTGAGTGGACGTTGAGTGTCAAGGGGTAGCACAGTGGGGTGGTGAGTCATAGAAGCTGATGGGTGCATGATACTATTGCAAGAATGCTGGTGGGGAGAGAGAAGAAAGAGATCAGTCCCTAGCAGAGTAACAGTCTCAGGGAATGAAGGTTTTTTAGGCTAGAGGAGACTTTAACTGCCAAGTTCTCTCCCTCATCTTTAAGATAAGTGAGAGGGAATCAATGGGTCAACATCTTGGGAGAAACATGAGAGCCCTGTGAAGGAAGAAATGGCAGTAACAGAGAAAAACAGAGAGATGTAGAAAAGTCAGGAAAGCTCATGTTAAGAGTGGCCATGTTTTTTTCAGTGCAAGAGAAGATTTGAAGGAAGGAATTGCTGTTTTGATGGGAGTGGGTCCTCCAGCTGTCAAATGTGCCCCATTCCTCCTGGAACCACCTATTAGCCAAGGAAAGGAGAGGTGGTGGCCACAACTGACTCTGGAAATGACAAGGCCTTTGGGATTGAGCAGCAGGTTGTAACTGAGAAGTTGAAGTTGAATGTCACATCTCAACCTGCCTCATGTGGCAAGGGCATGTGTTGAGGCTGTGCATGTGGCCCGGAAGAGAACACAGGTTCTGTCACATCAGTGAACCTCATAGAGTAGAAGGAGTCGCAGGCGGTGTGCCCCTGTGATCTTTCTTTCCTCTTCTAGTTAACTGCCAGAAGAAAATTTCCCAGAGGCAAATAATGTCGTGGCCCCACTGGGATTGCTGAACGTGATTGTCCTGCATTGTGATGGCGCCTGATTATCTTTGGTACCCAAGAGAACAGACTGGAGGGGATCGTTGAAAGAACTGCTGCTATCTTAGCAGCTCTTATTCCCCTTAAGAAAATCCTAGGGGCGTATCTATTGTTCGACAGTTTAGCTTTTTGTTTTACCCTTGGCATAGCTCATTCAAACAATATAAAGTGTAGAGGTTTTTTTTTTTTTTTTTTTTTTTTGAAACGGAGCCTCAAGCTATCCCCCTGGGTAGAGTGCCATGGCATCACAGCTCACAGCAACCTCCAACTCCTGGGCTCAAGCGAGTCTTCCGCCTCAACCTCCGAAGTAGCTGGGACCACAGGCGCCCGCCACAACGCCCGGCCATTTTTTGGTTGCAGCCATCATTGTTGTTTGGCGGGCCCGGGCTGGGGATTTGAACCCGCAACCTTAGGTGTATGTGGCTGGCGCCTTAGCCGATTGAGCCACAGGCGCCGAGCCCTTAACACTATTATCAAAACTTTTCTTCACCCCAAACAGAAATTCTAAGTAAGTATAAACTTATTAAGTTTGTAATTCTCTCTTTTTTTTTTTTGAGATGGAGCCTCAAGCTATCCCCCTGGGTAGAGTGCCATGGCATCACAGCTCATAGCAACCTCCAACTCCTGGGCTCAAGCGAGTCTCCTGCCTCAGCCTCCCAAGTAGCTGGGACCACAGGTG